>CABEEJ010000387.1:185727-284874 GCA_901482245.1 Timema douglasi | reverse complement strand
GGGGGGTCTACATTTATGTATTACTAGCAGCACGAGTCCGGCGTTACTCAAGCAAAGCTAGCTGTCTTGTGAAATTTACTTGGATTTAAGGGATTAAACTTCTCCTTGGTGTTAAATTTCTATAGAAAACAAATAGCTACTATATTATACAGCACATACCGATAGGGAATGATATTGAATACCAATATAACAACACAAAAAATGTGATAGCGTTATTTAAATTTTCAAGCTCATAATTAATATTTTTAAAAAGGGTTTAGTATAATACACCTGATTTTCACCCCCTCAGATTTCCCTTAGTATGTAGGGCTGGGCTAAGTTTCTTGGTTTTTACATTTTTGCTTTAACAAACACATATTTTATTTACAGTAGATGATTATTAAGATAGATCTATATTTTTTAATGTTCTTACTTTTACGATCCAACTATATTTAATATAAGGTGGAAAAATGAAGCTAATTAACTGTAGGGTATTGAACAAGATTTATCTTGGAGATTGTCCTAAAAATTCATACATTAAACAAACCACCCTTGCCCCATCCACCCAGGATTTAAATAACGACCCCCCGAGCTGCTCCAAAATGAAATACTTAGGAGGTATGGCTATCTAAACGCAGCCCTACACAAATAGAGGTAATATTTTTAATTTAAACAAGGGAAAAACTAATAAAATATTTTTCTTTAACAAAATGAAATAACTCGCTCCGGTTAGCACGCAGGCTAAGGTAAAGGTTCTAATCTGTTTTAAAAGTGATCTTTCCTAAATAAATGTCTATCCTCCTTCCACTCTAATGTGAGTACATCCATTCTAGAAGCTACCTCACTCATATCTAACTCGTGTAAATGTCCAGATAGTCCGTACGAGTAGTAAGAAGTGATGCAAAAAATAAAGGTAGTGTAAATAAATTAAATGGTTTGAGCCAATATAATTCTTTTTTTTAGCACCGCATCTTACTAGCCGTTCGGGCTATACGCTTATTTACTAATTTCGCTAATGATTTTAGGGATGAGGAAGGTTATATTTATATGAAATGTACCCGCATTTGAACGAAGGCAGAGTGGAAAACCATTTAGGAAAAATCCCCCTCAGTACACCCAACCGATATCCGAACCTCGATCTCCCCCGTCATCGGCAATCTAGTCTAACACGAGATTAGCGCCTTAGACCATGCGGTCACTGAAGCGAGCCAGTAAAAATATTCTTGGTAATGTTAGTTTATCTATCTAAAAACGTCCCACTGTAAACCAAGCTCGGAGGGTGGTCACTATATCATGTCCCCAAACAAACACACACACACTGGGAGACTATGTTTACTGGTGGTAACAATCCCACCCAGCCGGTTATTCGTTTCACACATACCCGCGGGCCGACGACGAAAAAGCCAACAGGTTTACCGCGTGCGGTTTCTTACTCAATAGCCGACAATAATTTCAAAGGCACATCCATCGTAATAATTGTTCCACCTGACTTTCCATGTTACAGTGACAAATATTGCTAGGAGAAAACTTTTCTTCTTCAATAGTGATAGCTCAGTGACTTGTATTATTCAATACTAATATTCAATATGAAATAATACTCTTTGCGCGCAGGGTAACCCATTAGTAGCTTTATATATTTCTGTTTGGACAAGTATAATCGACGTCCCAGCTCAGGAGCACACACACGGAAGGGGTCCAGTGGGTCTGGACCACCCCCCTATCCCCTTCAAACAAGTGGGATGGATAAAATCTATTATTTATCATTATCATTACAGTAAATAACTATATCTAACGCTTACGGTTATACTGTATAATATATATATATATCATATAGCCTTATAAGGTAACTCGCTTTACTCGTTGGGGACTTCGCCCCCCAAACCCCAGTGTGTTTTCATTGCAAGTGGATGTAAACTAATGTAATTCCAGAGCCGTTTATTGATAGGTCTTACCGTTTAGCCACAAGAGACCTCCAAAGAAGAGTCCGCACCGACTTTAAATTAGCTCCGTCATTTTGAATTTTTTTGGGGGTTAAAAATTATGTTGTTAAAATTTTTGGAATTTTCCCGTCGGTTAAAGGCTAGAAGCTATAAGTTTGCCAAATTTCAAGTTTTTAGCTCATCTGTAAGTGGGTAAACAATGTCAGTGAGTGAGTCAGCAATGTGACTTTATAGTATAATAATAATTATTTATATATGTATATATATATAATAATTAGTAATTTGTTCAAAGTATAAGTCTTAAACGAGTAGTGGATTGAATTGATTATCTACTTTTAACTTATTTACTTTAGACACTCCCCACCCCCCCTTAAAGAAGAATTTCTGTGCACGTCCCTGTCCCAGCTCATCCATAAATGAATTAGATAATAAACAACAACATTCTTGTAAGTTGTAACAGTATATGTTGAGAATGTTGTTGGTCCACGCATGTGACCGAACGGTTGGAGGAAGAGGACAGTAATTACTAGAAATACTTGCTAGGTTCCAGATGGAGGGGAGGGGGGATATAAAATGTAAAAATGATTTATACATTTTTATTTGATTGACCTATTAGTGTCCTTTCAAATTTGGATAACGTATTAATTGAGATAATAGATTTCTGTGGCAAAAGTACAATCTGTATATTATGTATATTTCTGTAAGCACACAAGAGTTTATATGTAGGTGTATTTTCCATGTTTTCCCAGCATCGTCGGTATATATATAATATCCAAATTGCCAGTTTATGGGAGTTTTTGGTGTGTTTTTTTTTATGAAAGCATCAAAACATGCATAGGCAACTGAGAAATCTGGATTGGCGAAAAAATCATGTATGGTTGTGCATAATAGTCGAACTAGGCGTATGTCCAATATCTAATGAATATGTACAAACTTCTTGATAGGCTATATCTTAAAAACCACCAGCATGTGTTTGGAAACCTCAAGGAATAAAATTGTGTGTTCGTACAGTGCCTTTATGATTTATATTGGGGTCAGTCGTGCTAAGCACACTATAGACCCTATGTAGCTTCAGAGATAATTGAACCTTATGTTTTCACACGAGCCATCCTATATAGTGTAAGAAGTATGTGTATATCAACCTTCTGTTTGACGCGATATTCCCATGGCCCTACAGGTGGGGGAGGGGTGTGGTTCGCACGCGGCCACCTCGTTATGACACCCTCGCCAGGAGGCGTCATGGTGGTCCATTCAACCCCTCCACACACACACATGGACTTGTTTATCGCACTCTCCCCATCCATCAATCCTGACCCTCATGACTCCGCGGGGATAAAGGAGACACTACAGATTTCATGTTGCGCTTCCGGGACGCTTCCGAACTCGTCCCGCTCGTCGTTAAAAGGGCGGACATAAGGTACATGGTTTAGAGGCAGAAAGTCCGGGTCGACTTCCTAGTCAGAGGACCCTGGTTCGACCCAAGGCAGGAAGGCATGATTTTTTTTTCAGGGGCCTGAAACCTATTGTAATAATTATTTGAACTATTTCTAGAAACATAGAGATGATTTTTAAGTGTGATAGTTTGGAAATAGTTTAGTCACTATGGTATTTGCTAGAATAACTTTATGTTTATTCTAAAATGCTAAAAATAATTGTCACTTCGTCTTACTACCCGTTCGGGTTATACGCATGCATATTTACTAATGTATTAAGGTTAAGGAAGATTTCATCATAGAGTAAGCGTACCCGTATTTGCATGGAGGTGTAGTAGAAAAACATTTAAGAAAAACCTTTCTCAGTATATCAAATCGAGATTCGAAACCCAACCTCCCCGTGATCAGCAATCCAGTATATTGGTAGACTAACACCTTAGAGTCTCTGAGCGAATTTTCCCCTCAAAAATACATTGATTCAAATAAGAGCGTTCACACAGAGGGGGGGAAATCGCTTGCAACCGGACCAGAAGAGCCGCTCGTATCCGCAGCGAAATTACCTGACGCACGGGCAAAATACTACCCAACTAACTTGATATACATTGACTCAAACGCATGTTTTCAGACGAGAGGAAATAAACCGCGCATCAAGTTTCCTAATGGAGCTCTCTCGAGGTAGATCAGCTAAAAAAAAGTTTAAAGTGATTTGTCTCAAAGCCGCTTCGGTGGCCGTGGGGCCTAACGCACCACTCTCGTGTTGGACTAGACTGCTGAAGACGGGGATATTGGGGTTCGATACCAATCAGGTGCACTCAGCGTGGTTTTCCCCTAAATGGTTTCCCACTCTCCCTCCACGAAAATGCGGGTGCATTTAATCCAAAATCTTAACATCCATAATCCCTAACACATTGGTGTAATTAGTACATAAACGTACTACCCGAACGGAAAGTAAGACGCGGTGCTAAAGAAAGATTTATCTCAATATCCTACAGAAGCTAGCGATGTGCCTTTATAAGCTAGTGCTGATGTGCTTATAGAAACGCTTATATTATTATTATTAGCACCGCGTCTTACTACCCGTTCGGGTTATACGCACTTACGCTAATGTGTGATGGTAGGGTGATTGTGANCCGCGTCTTACTACCCGTTCGGGTTATACGCACTTACGCTAATGTGTGATGGTAGGGTGATTGTGAGATGAAATGGAGGACCTACAGTTTAACGTGGAATCCGAACCACGGTGGAGGCCCGGCATTCCCCACATTCACAAGATGTCTTGTCAGAGGTGAAGGAAGGGATTGGTGATCAGATAAATCTGTGCCGGGACCGAGGATTGAACCCCGGTCGCCAGCACAGAAGTCTGACACCTTACCCCTAGACCACCAGGTCACCGACAGAAACGCTGATAGATCTAGAGCTTTTGATCAATTAAATTCATTCTCGTGCTGTGTTATGGAATGTGTTAAGAGATCTTTACAAGGACCGCCATAAGATAAGAAGGAAGAGGCACAGCAGGAAGTGAACAATACATTGAATATGGGTTATAGAATTCTACATGCTTCAAATAAAAAAGCTATTTGATTCACGCCGTCAGCCATGATATATCCTTCCCCTCGTCAACAGACCAACTAACACACTATGCTATGGTTATACTGGCGAATTTAGCGAATTTAGCTATTATAATATTATTATTATTAGCACCGCGTTTTACTACCCGTTCGGGTTGTACGCACTTACGCTAATGTGTAATGGTAGGGTGATTGTGGGATGAAATGGAGGACCTACAGCTTGACGTGGGATCCGAACCACGGTGGAGGCCTGACTTTCCACACATTCACAAGTTGTGATTAATACACGTCTTGTCAGAGGTGAAGGAAAGGTTTGGCAGTCAGATAAATCTATGCCGGGACCGAGGATTGACGCCTGGGACCCCTGGCACAGAAGTCCGACACCTTACCCCTAGACCACCAGGTCCCCCGTAGTTAGCTAACGCACTAGTTTCGTGTTGAGCTAGACTGCCGAGGACGGGAGATAGAGATTTGAATCTCGCTCGGGTGAACTGGGGGTGGTTTTTCCTAAATGGTTTTCCCTTATCTCTCCACGAAAATGCACTCTCTTTATATTCAACCTTCACAATTCCTAACCCATAAGCGTATAAACCGAACGGGTAGTAAGACGCAGTTCTAAATAAAAACATATCGGCCCCGGCCGGCAATCAAGCCGCGGTCTCCAGAGCAAAGTCGCGCATACCAGCTCACACCTAACCACTTCAGTCAACAAGCAATTTGTTTGATTGGCTTTTTCCCATCACTTCTTGGTACCCGTTTGGATCATACACATACACTGATGCTAGTGAGATGAAGAAGATACAATTAAATAGTAAATGTACCCACATTCGCGTGAGGGTTAGTGGGAAACCGTTTGGGGAAACACCCTAAGTACTCCAAACCAAACGTGAATTTAAGGGGCGAACAGGGGGCACATGCCCCCATTAGGTCGAATATTAGATTATTATTTTTTTAGACCAATGGAAGTGGAGGGTGAAGGCTTTGGCGGCAACCAATGAGATTGTATATTAATTTCTGTATTGGAAGTACAGGATAATTATTGGGAGGGGGTTAAGCTAGGCTTGAATGGGCGAATGAAAGAATCGTGGATAGAAGGGGAAATGTTTCTCCATTCATATCTTATCTGTGCCCCCCTCACCCCCTTTTACAAATTCTAAATTCATGTTTGCTCCCAACCATGATTCAAACCCCGATCTCTTCATCACTGGCAAGCCAATATAAACGAGTGTGACACTTTAGTTAGACCATGCAACCACCAATGTGGGTTCGGATTTATTTTATTTACTAAATACTATAAAACTTAATTCGGTCGGCGACAGGTCAGGCTTGACGAGAATAAACCTGTAAATGGTGTCCTTCCATTTAGTATTTAGTGGGGATGTAGGGAGCGCGAGTTAAGGTCAGTGTTTTTGCAGTTCTTATAGAAAAACTTAATTTTTTACCAAAATAAATAAAATATTGTTCCAGTAGAAACAAAGAGTTTAATCTTCTTCAAGTAGATATATCAACAGTTGTTGAATATCTGGCATGAGCATAGCGGCATTATATTAGAAACTTTTTATATTAAGAGAAAAAGTTGGTCCTTAAATTCCAGGACACCCTTGACAGATATTCAAGAACTGTTGAGGTAACCATGTGAAGAAAATTAAAATCTATGTTTCTACTGAAGCAATCTACACTAATATTATAAAGAAGAAAACCCGTCTCGGCGGCGTAGTTGGCTAACGCGCTTGTCGTGTTGAGCTCGACTGCTGAGGACGGGGAGATCGAGGTTCGAATCTCGGTCTGTTGAATTGAGGGTGGTTTTTCCTAAATGGTTTTCCACTCTCCCTCCACGCAAATGCGGGTTCACTTCCTCTAACTCCACCTTCCCAATTTCTAAACCATTAGAGTAATTAGTAATTAAAGCGTATAACCCGAACGGGTTGTAAGACGCAATGCTAAATATTATTGTTATAAAGAAGAAAGATTTGATTTTTTGTTTTTTTGTTTGTAATAGATAAACTCAAAAACTACTAAACCGATTTTAAAAATTCTTTCACCAATATAAAGCTACATTATCAACGAGTAACATAGGCTATATTTTATTTTGAAAATTTAATTTATTCCTCATAAAAATGTCGATAGTGACTCATATCTTATGGTAGAGTCTATGATGATTCTTCAATATGTGTGTTGAAAATAATAATGGGAGAGGGGGGGGGGCGGGGGAAGGGTCTAATATCTGATATATTTAGACCCAATGTTTTTAGGGAGAAGTAAAGGTCTACTAGTACAGTCTTGTTAAGTTGTTCTTGCTCTTGCAACGACTCACATGACATTCTTTTTCTTTGCCTAAGCAATTATAGATGTTTGCTGCTCAGGGGCGTGTCGTGGAGGGTTTCCAGGATAACTATAGCTTATTTTAACCCTATCTGTGATGTGTTTCCCCCGTTTCGGTTCCCATTTGACCAATCATTCATAAGCTCTGCTCTATATTTTCTTATCACCGTATATTACTACCCGTTCTAGGTTATACTCTTATGTACCAATTACGCTAATGGTTTTAGAGATTAAGAAGGAAATTATATTTAAAGGTAGTGTTCCGTAATTTGCATGGAGGGAGAGTGGAAAACCATTTAAGAAAAATCACCCCAGTTCACTTGACCAAGATTCGAACCTCGATCTCCCCGTCCTTGTCAGTCTAGCAGACTAGCGCGTTAGCTAACCACGCCACCGAGGCGGGTCCTTGCTACATTCCACGACACACCTCTGTTGGTCCTTTAATTTAGTTTGGGTTTATGCTGTGTGTCTATATAAATGTACAACTATAAAGTGTAAAACTACCCCAAATGGAACAAGTAAATCTTCAAATCGCGGTACGGAGAGGGAATCAAGACAATGTCACAATAGCATTTTATTCACATAAAATTAGCTTCAGTTTAGAATAAGTTTCTATTTTGGTTGTGTATTTTAATATCTATGGCATTTTAAAATATCAATGATTTTTACTTTAGAGGGACCAAAAACACATCTGAAATTATCGTTATATTTTAAGCCTAGTGAAAAAATTTCCTAATATCCGTAAATTAACATAATATAAAAAGGCCAAATTGTTAAAAACAAATCTCTTTAAGAATAATAGTCTAGTTTTATTGTGAAAAGTATCACTAGTAAAAAAGGTAAAATCATGGAAGGCACGATAGTAATAGTTTCCCCAAGTTATGTATAATTAATGTACCATTTTATAACAAATTATATTATTTATTATACTAAACGTTGTTTAGTGAGATTGTGGTTTTTAGTATCTTTGTTCTCCGACATGTGGCTAAGTCGGTTGTGGGTTTGCCTACTAAGTTAATGCACTCGGGTTTGATACTCGGGATGGCCGAAAAATGTATCATTGCTGAAATGTATATTTACTCTTTCACAGTGAATAATTCACGGCCGGGGAACAGGATGTTGTGTAAGTGTATAAGTTGTGTACTGATGTAGTTTATCGGTTCAGAAAGTGCACTTTAAATACTAATACTTTTTTTTAAATTGTTAAATTTTTCTTGAACTCTACAGTTCTTAGTAATCTACTACAGAACAGTAAAGCACCGGTGTATTGATATAATTCATATGGACTACATTAGTTAAAATGTTTTAAGTATCATTTTAATTAGTAATAAACCTGCTTCAGTGGTCGCATGGTCTAAGGCATCACTTTGGCAATAGACTAGACTGCAAACAGGGAGATCAGGGTTGGAATCCCAGTCGTATGTACTTAAGGTGATTTTTCTTAAACTGTTTTCCAACTCTCCCTCAACACAACTTCGGGTGCACTTACTCTGAAATCAACCTTCCTCATCCCTAGCTCACTAGCGTAACTAGTACATATGCGTATAACCTGGGCATGTAGTTAGAGATGATACTAAAAAAGTTATTTAGTAACGTACGTTCAACACTAAAATTGCTAACTCTTTCCAAGGGGTGTGGATTGGGAGGATAATTTGGAGCAAAGCCACCAGCATTTGCGCAGTCCACCCAATCATCAAGATTCGAACGTCGAGTTCGGTGGTCTTTGGGTATAGTGCTTACCTCTGGACCCGGTGTTCGTGGGATCAAGCCCAGCTTGGATCAATGGAGTTTTCTAGAGCGATAAAAATCCGTAGGGGGGAATAAAGCCGTCGAGCTCATGTCAATTGGGGCATGTAAAAGATCCCTGGAAGGTATGTGAAAATACCTTTCCCGGCAAAATTGTTAGGCCCTTTCGCTCTCGCTCATAGAAATTCTCATGTACTGATATGATCAGTTGATTCAGAAATAATAATAATATTTAGCACCGCGTCTTACTACCCGTTCGGGTTATACGCTTTTTAAGTACTAATTACTCTAATGGATTAGGAATTGGGAAGGTTGAATTAGAGGAAGTGAACCCGCATTTGCGTGGAGGGAGAGTGGAAAACCATTTAGGTAAAACCACCCCCAGTTCACCCGACCGAGATTCTAACCTCGATCTCCCCGTCCTCAGCAGTCGAGCTCAACACGACAAGCGCGTTAGACAACTACGCCACCGAGGCGGGTTTGATTCAGAAAGTATAGTTTAAATAAACAAATAAATAAGATTCAAACCTCGAACTTACTGTCACCAGTCCTAGACCATATGACTACCGGTTTGGTTAAAAATGTTTTAGTGAACATTTTGTTTGTATTAGAACCAAATAAACCACGATAAATCGTACCGTATTGTGACCTTTGTGTTTAATTCCCACTAAAGATATAATGCATTTAAAAACTGGTTCTTAAAACGTTCGTGTGTCGTCACTTAAGATTAGTCTTTAAATAACCATTAAAATGTTTTATTCGCCTTTAGTGAGAATGTTTTATAGTTGTCTTGGAATTAAACGTGTTAAGACTTGGTAACATTAAATACTTTAGTAATACGATTTAAAGTAGACAACGGTTGTCTCTGTAAGCATGGCGTTAAAAAAAAATGTTCACCTCGTGAACTCATTCAACATGGGAGTTATTGAAAAATAGAAACAAAAGTTTGTGACCCTTCCTATGGTCGTGTGCCCGCATCTCGTCGCGGTAGGCGCATCACACGTCACAAAAAAAAAAAAGAGAGATATTCACTCAACTAGGGCGATAGTCCGCACGCCCGAAACACACGCTCGTAATCACGCAACTGATAGGACATTATGCTACATAATGCTTCCGCCATCGCTGTTGCATTTTACAAATATCATCACCTGCTTCTCACTCGCACTGGTGGTCACATGGTATTATTCACAAGGTTCGTAATATTTTGATTTTGATATAGTATCACGTCTTACTACTCGTTCGAGCTAAACGCATATGCAGCTACTAACTACGCTAGTGTGTTAGGAATGAAGAGGGTTGAAATTTTAGTATAATTGTACACGAATCTGCGTGGAGGGAGGGTGGTAAACCATTTAGGTAAAACCACCCTTTGCACACCACGGCCCGCAAGACATATATATAAACGTCCCACTCATTTGTAATAATTATATATATATAGCACCACTTCTTATTACCTGATCAGGCTATACGCATTTTATATTACTTTATGGCCTGCACTAATTTACATACACACAAAAAATAATAGTTTAATTTTGGTGTGTAGATAATTTTGGATAACAAAAAACGCTTTCAGCGTATTTCTTCGATTTTAAAACGCCCTTCCCCCCCCCCCACCTCCCCCCATTTTAACGGCTCTAAAACAAAGATGCTGCTTAGAATCACAGTTATTTGTAGACCAATGGTCTAGATGGCTCAGAAGATGATATATTATGGGATAGTAAGGACTATTCCTACTGAGAAGAATCAGACTCTGAATGTGAAGTAGAATCTGATATTGATTCAGATGCAGATATAGACGGCTCAAAAGAATCAGATGGATTACAGATAATGTTTCAGAAGGAAGGGATAAAAACATACCTACTGATAAATAAGGTACTCTTGTTGGTAAATTGAATTCTGTAATACAAATATTTCTTAAATATAGGGTATTTTAGCGTTTTGTTTTCTTAGGATCAAAGCTTTTTTCAATTGGTGGTACTGAAAAATTAAGGTGCCTCTTACAATTGTTGACATCTTAGTATCGAATAAATAGGCGGTATTTCAAACTGTGATATTTTTTTATCACTTTAAATACCTACTTGTTAGTGGTAATTTTTTATTTTGATATATTAATAAATACTTATCGAGTATTTCTCCAACCCAATAAAATATCTGGGAAAATATAGGCCCTAAGTTTTTTTATATATTTTAAATGCTTACCATTAAATAACTAGAGTATACAGTATATGCCTACATCGATGGGCGTGCAGATTTAAAGTCGGAGTCTTTTGGTCTAGTCTGCTGGTGTTATGGAGGTCAGAGTTCGAGTTCCAGCCGGATGTACAGAGGGTGGTTTTATCTAGACGGTTGTCCACGTTCCATTCCTTCAATGCGATTACATTTTATCTCAATTATATCTTCCTCATCGTTTAGCGTGATTAAAAATGTTCGTAGTCGATACGAGTATTAAGACGCAATTCAAAAACCAAAGTAAAGAATATATTTAAGCAAACATGTTTCTATAGTATGTGTGAATCTGTCTCCTCGGCTAGTTTGAGTTTGGGACCCCTGCCTTAGAGCTTTCGACCCTCGAAGCGGCGTATTAGATTAGATTGTCTGTGATGGGCAAGTCGAGACTTCAAATCTCGGCCGTTAACACTGTAGGTGTCTTTCCTTTGATATCCCTCCCACATCCACCCCACCTACCTCCAACAACTTCGGTGAAGAACGTACTAATTAAAAAAAACTGCTTCTCCCTCTAACATGACGAGATGGTTCACAGGTCAAGTAAACCCCGGTTCGATCCCCGGTCATAGTTTTAGAGTGTTCAAACAAATTTTGAATTATATTTAACACTTCATTTTTTTTTATTTTTTTTTACGCATTTGTTCCCTCCCTCAATTACGGACTCACTCATTCTTGTATAAATATCAACAAATACGATTACCCCAGGGCCCTTTTTAAGAAAATGTGAGGGCCGGGGACAGAAAATTGAAGCCCTTCCCCCCTTTTTGCACGACAGTTGTTTAATATTAGCACCGAACCATTATAATATAATGACATGTACTCGGTTCTTTTCTTACTTAATAATTTCTCAATGTTTTATGGAATATTGATCAATCCATTAAACGAATGTACTTTATTAAATGCAAACAATCAATCCAGTTAAGTTACACAAGTAAATTCCTCTTTGCACCATTGCACTGATAGTTTTTTGTAGATCGACAGCGGTAGCACAATGATGGCGTATTCTGATGTACTGCAGCACATTACTAGAATAAAATAAATCCTAAATTACATAAAGTTAGGGTTTTCCGGGATCTGGAATGGAATCCTATCCCTAAGCGAATAATTATTGCTGCTGACCGGACATGATGTAAGACGCGGTACGAACAAAAACACAAGTATTTTAAAATTGCTAAGAACCAATAAATTAGGCATTCTTCGTAGATAGATTTTAAACAACAAACAAGGCGAAATTCCTAAATATCATTTTATATACGTTTTTTTTTTCATTACTAATTTTAGAAAGATAAACCGTATTTTATAGCCGAGCCAAAATTATTATTTTTGTTTACTAAACAAACGTAAAGAATACAAACGAATCAAAATATATTTGTTTGTTTTTTAAAACCTAGTATTTTATTAAGTTTTTTTAAATATGTAAATATAGACCCTAAAAATAAATAGTTTGTATTGCATGGTAAAATTGGCCAGAGAACATCGAAAGCGTTCAAGAGCCAAGCCTCATATCTTTTTAGTTTACTTTTTATTTTTTAGCACCACGTCTTACTAGCCTTTCGGGTGATTATCAAAAGAGCACCTTGATCTTGTATCAAAAGCACACAGGGTAAAAGCCGCAACGGCATAACGTGGCAACATTACAAACATGTCTTACCCCCTTACTCCTTGCAATAGTTGTTAGGTTAGGTTAGGTTGATAGCGGAATAATTCACGAAACTCACGATAATTGTGATTTCCGAAAAAAAATACATTCTTGCCTTTAATAGTCACTGTCACCACCACGTCTATAGCTCACAGCTGTCGAGGGATTGAGTTCAAAATAAGTAACAATCGTTGTTGCCATATGTGTCTCAGATAATACAAACAATTATGCCCTTTGTCGGTGACCTGGCGGTCTAGGGATAAGGTGTCAAACCTCTGTGTTGGGGTCCGGGGTTCAAACCTCGGTCCCGACCCAGATTTATCTGATTACTAAACCCTTCCTTCACCTCTGACAAGACATCTTTGTGAATGTGAGGAATGCCAGGCCTCCACCGTGGTTCGGATCCCACGTTAAACTGTAGGTCCTTCATTTCATCTCGCAATCACCCATTAGCGTACGTGCGTATAACCCTAACGGGTAGTCAGACGCGGTGCTAATAATAATTATTATTATGCCCTTTAGATGCAGCTACGTTGTGCGCTTTTGATCTACTACGAAGAAGGTACACAAATTCAACTTGTGCGCTTTCAGTACATACCAAGATTGACGTGCACATTTGCTATTAATCATTTGGTGGTAGCTTAACTTTTAGCTCATAAAAGTAAGGAATTGGAATCGGAAACTGTCAGCTTATTTTTCATGCTATTTTTATTTAGGTCGGTGACAGACTGACGTTTTGGTCGCTCTAGTGTATTGCAGTGTTTCATATGAGAGGGGTCGCTACGCCCAAGAAACGCTCACAGCGACGTTGTAAAATCTGTCATGGCGTTCGTGTCGGTAGTCGCTCTTATCTGAAACAATGCAACACGCTAGAGCGACCTGATCGTGGCGTTTGTGTCGTAGCGACAAAAAAAAACGCGAACAAAACGTCAGTTTGTCACCGGCCTTAGTGATGTGTCATATTGTTTCTTCAGCTCATACGTATATTGCACTAATTTAATTGTATAGTATGAAGAAATTTATTGTTAAAGAGGCACACCAGTAGAAATTTTAGGACTAGATTAAGGAAAAGGGCCGTTAAATCACAATATGTTAACCCACCTACCTCTTTTTTCTCCCTAAAATCGCCCATTCGGGATTCGGAACCAATCCCGATCTATCGGCTTAAAGCTGAATACGGAAGTCGAGTTTGTCGATTCTAGTCAAACCCTGCCGGTTGATTCTTTTACTGACTTGGCATAGGCGGTTAGCCAGGAAAGTGGTTTCGATCCAGCTCAACATAGAAACATCTCACTCTGTGCGATTATCGAACATGATTAACTTACCGGTATTTTGTTCCCTTCGTATTGTATTAACTAGGCCAAGGGTATACATTTTTTTGGAAAAGCATAAATATTAATATTTGAAGTTCAAACGATAGCACAAAGCATTTTGATACACTCAAAGACGACACCTATAAAATAGGTGACATAATATTAAATAAAGAATAGGCATTAGAGCATAATTCAAGATATAATCTCAATTTTTAAAACAAACACATTAATTTAAAAACAAAATAGATACAAGAATTAAAGAACTAATAATATTATTTTACTAATATCCATATTAACCTTAGTGTATAAAAAACTATTTCATCCAAACTTAATAGACATAATAATTCCTCGTTTAGTACACAACTAATAAATTATTTTGTTAATATTATATTAATATTGTAAATAAAAAAGTAGAGTTTGTTTAAAAATAATGAGCTATAAATAAAGTAATGAGAGCTGTTTAGGTGGGGTGAAAGCTAGAGCACATGGGGCTAGATAGTTTTTCAGTTTTTTTAAAAATTATTATTATTTTGGCCAAAATAAAACAGTGTTCCAGTGGAAACATTTAGAGTAATTTGTTACAAACCGTAATTTCAACATTATATATATAAGGTTCATTGCGTAATTTGACTAGAATGTTTTATCTTCATTTAAAAAATGTCTAGTCAAATGCCTCAATGCTTATGACAAATATTCAATAACGGTAGATATTATTATATGAAGAAAATTAAACTAAATATAGCCTATCCACTGAAAAATGGTTTTAATTGTTTTGGCCAAAATAGTGCTTGGTCATAAAAATTACATAAAATATGGAGCTTTGAGCGTTCCTTCTCATCCCAACTTAAAAAATAAAATTGTGTAAGCCACTTTTTTAATCCCCGCGTCTCACGGGTTGTACGCGATTGTAGTCTAAGCGAAGAAAGTTTTATTTAGATAAAGTGTACCCTCATTTTCGTTGAAGGAGAGTGTAAAACCATTTAGGAAAAGCCAGCATCAATACACCCAACCGGGATTCAAGCCCCAGTCTCCCCTCTATTAGCAGTATTTTGTGAGAGTGACGCCCTATACCATTCGACCACCGAAACGGTTGCTCTATGCTAACGAAAATTGACCTGCAATCTACTTTCTAAGGTACAAAAATAATTTGTTTTGCAATGAGCAATAAATGTGTGGATGAGTGGTCATTTTAATCACTGTTTGAACCTCTTTTCTTTCTTTATTTCAAATTAATGAGTGGCCAAAGTAACAAAATAAATGCAAGTCAAAATGAAAGATAATAATTATTTAGGTAAAGTCAATAATACATGTTTTTATTGTTTTTATAGGTCTTGCGTAAAGATTTCCTATTTTTCCCATAATTATATAGCCTGTATCTTTTTTGTCACCCCTTCTTACTACCTGTTCAGGTTATGTGCATGTCTGATAATTACTCTAATGGGGTAGGGATGAGGAAAGAATCATTTTAGAGGTATTCTACCTGCTTTTGGGAAATCATTTAGGAAAAACCACCCTCAATAGACCGGACAAGGATTTGATCTCTTATCTCCCCGTCCACAGCAGTCGAGCTCAACACGACAAGCGCGTTAGCCAACTAAGCCACCGAGGCGGGTGATAAAATTGTTGAATAGATTCTATGAAATGTTTACAAACATATTTCACCCACCTAAAAAGGAGTTAATCTTGACATATAATAGGTAAGTTGTCCTCTTATAAGATGTTAATGATTATTTTTTTTAAACCTGTTTCGGATGGTTATACTTTTTCAAGGCATATTCCTTCTGGTATGAGAGTATATGCTTGGTATAGCCGACTCAAAACCTTTTTTTCTTAATTAAAATAGAAAATAAATTTAAAATACTAGTTTAATTTAAATTATGAACTCGTTATTGCCGGAAGATTTTTTTTTTACTAGAGTAGGACCAATATTCTCGAAAAACAGGTTACTTTAACTGTAATCATATTTCGAGAAAGATGTGATATTATTTGAAATGTGTGGACCCGGTTCTGGATATCTTTTTTTTTCCGCGTCTTGTTTTACAAACAAACCATTTG
This sequence comes from Timema douglasi, assembly GCA_901482245.1. Classification (NCBI taxonomy): domain Eukaryota; kingdom Metazoa; phylum Arthropoda; class Insecta; order Phasmatodea; family Timematidae; genus Timema; species Timema douglasi. Next base: position 268,653 of record CABEEJ010000387.1, on the reverse strand, counting down.
GGATATCTAAATATTCACAGTAATCAATCAGGAATAAGGAATGGAATGCTTAAAAAAAGTACCCTCACTCGCATGAAGATTGGAGAAAGAATTTATGAAAAAAATCATCCTCAGTACAAACGGCTGGGGTTCGAACTCAGATCTACCTACTACCAGCGAACCAAATCAGACAAGTTTAACACCTTAGTTGCCCATCAACGCAGTTGACAAATTATAGACGTTGATTAACGTTTTTTATTTTGAAATAGTTTAGATAAATCTGATTTTCTAACGCAAAAAACAAACAAAACCAAAATATGTTGAACAAAAAGATGTCAAGCGGATAGGGATTAAAACACTCAAGTATTCAAATACCTGTAAGAGTGTTATTTTTTCAAAATTTAACACAATGAGCTTCATCTTTCCGGAAAGACTTTTTTTTCAAAACCGAAATAGTCTTAAAACAAGACAATTTATTGAGTTGCTATGTTAACGGTTGGACTATATAATTGGTAAGCTTGAGTGAGGAATAGTAGGTCTATCGGATGATTATAAAATACGGTATATTATAATTGATTTAAAAACCTAGTTTAAAGACACGCTACAAAAAACTTGTGCTCCAAAAGTAATTTCATGATTATATACTATAAACGATTAATAGTACTGCGAATTTAAATTAATCTGTTTAAGTTATTAAAACATAATCATAAAAAAAAATTAAACCTAGGAAAACTTGAAGGACATCACCTTAGGACATCAAGCGCTAATGACAGACTTAAGGTCATCGTGTTTACTTAGCGCAAAAAATACTAATTGTCTCGTATTTTTTATTTTGTGCTAATTAAGGATCACACCTCCTTAATTTTTACTGCTACTCGACACCTCGGCGATAAAGTAGACTACTGTGATCGTCCAAAAAAAAATTAAACTAAAGATTTGGATAAATGTCGACGATTCATTGACCCCATGTAACCGAAACGGTAGTTTTTGCAATGTCTCAGACCAGAGCCGAAACCATTTTACCTATCGGGCTAGAACTTGGTACAATAGCCCCATGGCTTCTTTGGGGCTGACCGACAGCTCACAGCTTTAAAAAGTTACCAGACCAAATTACGTATCCCTACGCCGAGCCATATGATCTTCAAAAACATGGGTTTAGCAGCTGTCACTTCTGATGGTCAAAATTAAGGTATATACCTAAATGTTGACTGTCAGAAGTCAGCTGTGAGCTGTCAGTCAGCACTAAAGATGCCATGGGGCTACTGTATTTAGTAAGGATCCCCCGAGGAGATTTTGGAATTAGATATCTAACCCTAAAATTAAGGGTACGGTAGTTTACCGATGGGCAAAAATAGAAAAAAAAATATTTTCTTAAAATCCGCTGACAATTTTTAATTTCTGATCAAGGCATTGTTTGACACTACAAAGTTGCAATTCTCTTCTACCCATGGAAATGCCTTCAGAGAAGAAGAAATTTCCAATTTTCTTCATGTCAACACTACTATTTCAGATACGAAATAACTTACCATTGTAAAGTTTTGGTACCGTTAAAAATAAAAATATGTTAATTTGAAATGTATATTTATAAAACTAATAGTTTCTGAGCTATAAACAAAAACATTTATAGATATGAAATTGATTGCTATACTCTTTGGCGGACAGAGATTATTCTCTTTCCTTAATAGTCCTGCAACAGTGTATATTATTTCATTTTTGATTGTTGGTGAAGTGTTTCTAAAATTATGAATATTATTTCGTTTCACAAATCTGAGTTTTTAATAAATTTATTTATTTTTAAGACTAAAGAAAAGAGAACGTTTGTTCGGTGCACCGTACCATTTATTTTACTTATCAACATATGATATCTATTTTTTCGACGCACATGAACAGTGTAGAGGTCGATATATCTAATATATACATACATGTGGGTTACGTTGGTCTCGTGGTGCTAGTAGTTCCCCACCCCGCCAAAAAAAAAAGGGGAGGGCGTGGTCTACTCGAGGACAATACCGTGATGTGACTGGTTGTCGGCGGGTTCTCCCTCAATTAACCGATGGGGGGAGGAGCTTTGCCCCCCTCTCATTTTGCCATCTCAGGGGGATGGATTGCAGTGGTGGTTGTGACGGAGATGATGATGATGGTGATGGTGATGATGCTACATGCATACATTCAGTCAGTAGTGTGACGTGTGTCTTGTGATCAACATACCAAGAGACCGTTGGCAGACGTCTGCGGGTAGTGGTGGTTCCGAGAAATATTCCGCGAGTCTGGATACCATGGTTGTCCTGTAAGTAAACGTTTCTATCCTTCTTCTCTCGTGTGTACATGGTATAGAGAAAGTCTTATGATCTTGAGAGTCATGTGATTATGATTGCCAAAAAATACTTTCAGCACTTTACACACTTTAACTGATGGGTGTGGAAAAATATCCTTAACGTTTGTGTTAAAATTGATTTTCATCACAGAGATTTTCTCCCTATAAATATTAAAGTAGGTACAAACAAATACAAACATACCTATAAGAACCTGCAGTCTAGGACAACTGGGCGCCAGGACAACTAGACGTTAAAAAACAGTATTTTCTTTTATTTTTTAACTAACTATTTTCCTAGTATAATGCAATGCACTTTTTTTATAATATAAAAAATGCACCATTTTTCATATATTATTCAATTAAAGTTAGAAAGTGATGGGTAAAAACAAAAAATGAACTTTTTTTAACTAATCATATTTTTCAGCGCAACATCATATATTTTTTCAATTACGTAAATATTCAATTTTAGAGTTATTAAATAAAATCTTATTAGCGGAAACTTAATTAATTCATATTTATAAAGTTAACCTTACTTAACCTAACCTAACCTAGCTACTGCAATGCATTAATACAAGAGAAAGAATATTTAAATAAAATATGATGTTGCGCATAATCAAAGAGTGCATCCTTTGCTTTTAATCATCACATTTTAATTAAAAAGAAAAAAGTGCATTGCATTATGAAAGAAAAAAAGTGAAAAAAAATTGTATGATAAAATGTGGGGCTACGTTTGGCGCCCAAATGGTAGCGCCCAGTTGTCCGGATCCGAATAACCTATGCATACAGCTCAAAAAAAGAATTCCGTACTTAATTCAGCCTCACTAACTTTCTCCACCCTTCCCTATCCTTACCATACTCCCTTCACTTCAGCAACATCCATACACTGAGGCATGCATGCTCTAATGCTTCTCTCTTTAACACATTCGTCTACAACATTTAAACACGTCTTACAAATGAGAGTATTTTACCTAAAGCGGCAAATATTTAAAAAAATTGTTTCTATTAGAGGTTAAGTAAGAGAGCACAATTAATTTTTTTTTTTTCCTATTTATAAGGACTCTAAAGCACTACTCTACTAGAATTTTGATTGGAAAAATCTTTTTAGAAAATACAAACACATTTTTTTGCAGTCAACAATGACATTTTATTTTATTATTGGTGTTATTTTATGGGTATAGGTTAGTATATATATATCAACTACATATCACATGTCTTGACGTATGAATACATGAAAGTAGATCTAGTGACTTTTCTAGCTGTCAGATAAGCGTCTTCCTATGAAAATAGGATTACATAGTATATCAAATGTCATCCTAAAGTAACTATCTACGTATAACTATGTATTCTAACATGCTGTCACCCGCTTCAGTGGTCGAATGGTCTAAGGCGTCACTCTCGTCTTAGACTGGCCTGTTGATGATGGGGAGATCGAGGTTTAAAAACCGGTCGGGCCTACTAAGTGTGATTTTTCACTCTCCTTCCACGTAAATGTAGGTATATTGAATCTAAAATGCTTTCTTCCAAACCCCGACGAGTAATTACAAAACAAAACCTGAGCAGGTAGTAAGACGCGGTGATAAGGAAAACATTGCAACTCTAGCACACCTTGGTTGATATATTTTCTGAATGACAATAGTTCTAAGACCTATGTGTATATATAAGGGCAGTGATAAATTAAAAAGTTGATTTCCGGTTCGCAAGTTTTTTCTAAACATATTTTAGTATTGTTGTTAGAAATAAAAATAAAGTTAGCTTTATGATTATGTTTCTCAACATGAGGATAAAAGGTTGCTGGACTTATATTCCAAAATATATACGAGTGCTGCCATCTGAAAGTTAAAACTAGAAATTTTGCGTGGATTTCATCGTTTCAACATTATTATATTGAGTGAATTTTAGTGAGTAGTTTTATTAATTTAGAAATCTTTAAGACATTGTTCGGAAGAATATAGTCCAATAGTTAAGAACAATTTGTAAAACATTAAATTTACAAATTGAAAATGGTATGAATATTTTCCAATATACTATTAAGTCTATATTTGTGGCTAACCTGAATTTGGCCGGTAACACCTATATGTTGCTTCATATTGGGGTTTACTGTATCTAACATTAAAAAAACAACAGTGGGACAATTTTATCATATTTTTAAAAATAAACAAAAATTTCAATATTAAGATTATATAAATGAGAAAACTTCAAGCGTAATCTTGTTTCTAATCTCCCGCTTAATCAAACGTGAGAAGGTCCATTAATAACAATGGTGTGTTTGGGCTACATCACTCTATACTTAGTTTGCCCAGGGGATCCCCGAATGTACTGATCGTACAACCTTTCCGTGGAGGCTTTTTCCATGTCCCGATGAGATGAGGGGATGATAATAGTGAATGTGACGGAGCAAAGCCAATTAATATCTTAACTTAACTTAACCCTAATTAACCAAGCCCTAGCGATCATGAGAATTATTAGCCTTATAAGAAAATCCCCCGGTATCAGCCGGGAATCAAACCTGACGCCTCTAGGTTAGCAGCCTGGGCTCTGACCACTATACCACAAGGCCGGCTAGAAGGTCCCTTAGTCCCTTTACATAGTTTCAATGTGACGTCATGGATAACTTTATATATTCAGTATTAGTTTGTATAATATTTGCTTAGCCTTATTCTGAGATGACTACAGTAGCCCCATGACTTCTTTGGTGCTGACTGACAGCTGGCGGCTTTGAAAAGTAACCAGACTAAATTATGTATCGCTATGCCGAACCATATGATCTGCAAAAAAAATTATTTTGCAGCTGTCACTTCAGACAGTCAAAATTTAGGTATATACATAAATTTTGACTGTCAGAAGTCAGCTGTGAGCTGTCAGTCAGCACCAAAGAAGCCATGGGGCTACTGTATGCCTAATCATAATGTAAGGATTTGAGCATGATTTTGTGTGTGTTACTGAAAACAAAACTTGGGAAAAGTACTCCATCAAAATAAGTGTTCAGGTGTAGTCCAATATTTAAAAATATGTTTATTGGGTTTCAACAAAATTTGGATGCAACTTAGATGTACCCTTCATCTACCTTGTAAAGTAGAACCCTTACCTTGCATTATTACGCTATGGTATAGCTTATAAGATAGAAATCCCGGTTGGGTATACTAGGGTGGTTTTCCCCAGATGGTTTACCACTCTCCTTCCACGCAAATGCAGGTAGAATACCTCTAAAATGCTTCGTTCCTCACCCCTACTCCATTAGAGTAATTATCAAATCTGCGTATAACCTAAACAGGTTGTGAGACGGGGTGGGGTGATGGAAAAAAAAAAGTTGGTTTTAAATAGTAATATTTTTTATTTTTTAGCATTGCGCCTTACTACCCATTAGAGCTATAAACTTATGTAGACCTACTAACTACGCTAATTGGCTAAGGATGAGTAAGGTTAAGTTTAGAATAGGTGTACCCAAATTTGCGTAAGGGGAGAGAGTGAGAACCCATTTAGGGGAAATAAACCTCAGTAAAGCCTACCAGGATCGAACCCCGATCTCCCAGTCATCGACAGTATACTCTTTCACAAAAGTAGCGCGTTAGACCATGTGTCCACCAAAGTGGGTAATATAATTATATAAATAATAATATAAATATAATTGTTCATGCTCACAGGGCTGTGCGCTGGCTGTACTGCTACAATTCTCTAAATGCTAACGACACGGCTTGACCGGCGCACAGTCTTATAAGTGTGAATCCATCTTGACTGTCAAATAAATATTTAAAAAAGTTTTGTAATCTTACAAATAGCAAATATTTCATCACTGTGACAAATTAAGTGAATTTAACTCACATTACTTGCCTACATAGACAGACCGGTGGGCACACGGTCTAAATGTCAAGCTCATTTAGTCTAGTTTGCTGGTGATGGGTAGGTCGCTGCTCGATTCCCAGGCATGTGTACGGAATAAGTTTATTTTTCTGAAATAGTTTTCCACCCTCCATTCACTTGAATGAAGGTACATTGTCTTATATAAAATTAATTTCTGACATATTAATTAGGTCCGAATTACTACATGGCATTAAAAACTAACAGATGGGGGGGGGGGGGGGGGGAAAAAAAANGGGGTAGAAATAAATCAAATTGGTCAAAATTACCAAAAACATTTGCGAGATTATTGAACACGGAACTTTTGTTTTTAGTGTAATTTCAACTTTCATAAAATATCAAAGTCACCGTGAACATACTTTATCCACTAATCTGAAATAGTATCATGCCTGATCCTAACTTAGGTAGAGTGTGCCTTGGATCAAATGTTTTCCTTTTAAAGATAAATGTTTTGGTTCTCGGTTAGCGTAGAGACTGGCTCGATGGCTAAAAAGACAAGTGGCTCAAACGTCATCGAGATATGTAGTTGGCTCGAGATAATATATATATTTTGTTTGTAACAGTTAAAAGTTTATTTCAAAACTAAATATTTATATTCATCTCTCTTGCCAAAATATATTGTATATTTTAGAGTTAAAAGTCAGCCTTCATTCCTTCTCAAAGTAGAAAGTTTCGAGGTAACAAATTAATATAAGGCCTTGAGAAAAAATTAACAACAGTAGAACACTTAAGTGTTTAAAGTGTACAAACAGTTAACTAGGGGCAATAAACTAATTTAAATATAGCTCGGGGAGTAGTTATACGTGGAGTAAATGGTAAAAATTAAATGGTAGCATGAAAATCTAGAAGAGACTGTAGACATTCACCGAACATTCAAACATGTGTTTAGTCTATAATTACAAAGTTGCTAACAGTATTTTTTTTATACGGTATTATTAGTATTATATTTTTTATTTCGTAGATTTGTGTACGTTTCAAGTCAGAGCTGTTTAATTTATTACAAAAAGTTTTCAATAGTCACCAAATCCCATATTATTTTGAGGTACAGTAGAGCGTCGTTAATCCGGATCGATCGGGACCGGGACCCATCCGGATTACTGAATTGTCCGGATTTTCAAATGTGCTTTTAATAACTGTATACATACGTATACGTGTGGTTTTTCTTTTCTGTGAACCTTCTTCAGAATCTAGTTTTGAAGCAAAACGTTGCAAACTTTCTTTTTTTGCTTTAATGTCACTAATGGTTTAAGTTCCCACACCATATAATTTAGCGAGAGATGCACCACTTTCCTCTTTAGACAGTCTTCGTAGAATTTCTAGCTTATCCTCTTTATTTGATAATGATGACATAATTAACAAAGTAAAAATATGATACCGTTTTAACTCGCACACTAAAACGTCACAAGGCAACTATACCACAGCTGGACACCTTCCACTACCTCCCCTACCTGCTCTCACCTCCGATCCGGATTTGCGACGCTCCGGATTTTTGACGTCCGGATTTCCGACGCTCTACTGTATATAAAGAGCACAATTAAGAAATTCACCAAGCGCGAGAGGGACTACGGCTGTCTTATTTTGACACCACCGCTTCAATTTTTGTCATTAGTGTAGTTCTTTTCCCCGATTAATTTTAGTGATTCTCTATAGATTGCTTCATTTTGCATTTGCTTACCCTCCTAGTTCTATTTGAATAATTAATATGGATATTCTCTCTGCATTGACTCATCTTGTACGTGTTAACTCTTCTAGTTATATCTGAATAAATAATTTTATATGCCTAAGTTTTAAAGAATGATGAAGAATGTTGATGAAATGTGCATATATTCACAATCGATACCGAAACATGTCTTTAGCTATTTTATAGCAATGTTCTTCAATCCTAAGGATAGCTTTATATTAGCCTTAATATACCTCGACTCTATCGCCTTGGTTAAAGTTTCATTAAATAATAATATATATTGTCTACGAAAAAACTTAAAGTCTTTTATCTTTAATTAAAATCATAAAGTTTAAAAGAGGAAATTGATCTAGTGCATAATATTTTAAACAGATTTATTTAAAATATTGGTTTTATAAACCATTTTATCAACTAAAATTAACACTAATTTGTATGAAAAGTATTTTGGTTTTGGTTTCATAGCCCATGACCAAATTTTGAGGATTTACTAACATTAATTTCCATTGTAACGATAAAAACTTTAAATAAAATTATTTACAATATTGATACATACAAATTGTTACTTTGTTTAGTTAAATAATATGCAAAAATGGAGGTATTACCTTCATTAGACGTCACTTTAACTAGCTAAATGGGTTTATTCTGGAATACAAATTTTTCTTGTTTATTATTAAACGTCTTTCAACATAAACAATTGTGTAAGTTAGACCTATTGATATCTATTCTTTCTTAATTATGGATTCATGTAGATAAAAGTTAAAGAATTTCCATCTTACAATGTTATTTTTACTACATGGCTATCATGAGAAATCGAGAAATTCTATAAAACCCTTCCGTTTAAAAAAAAAATATGATAAAGTTATACACCTTTTAGAGAAGAAAGGGGAGGAAGATTGTAAATTATTGAAATCAATCTGTCAGTATGTTAACAAGAGAAGAGTCATTATTACTATACAATGTCTGTTTTTATATTACAAAAACAACTCATTTTTTTATTTGCGTCAAATTAACATACACATATTTCAAATGAGCATATTGTTTTCCATTGGGTTATATGGTTAATAGGTTTTCGTACGATTAGTAAAATAAAATTTAAAAAACACCATTAATACCTAATTTTTTTAGCTAAAAAAGTATAAAAATCAACAGTAAATTATCATATTTTTATTTAATCTATTTGGGGTATTTTAACGTGCACTCTCTGAACCGACTGATTATATCATACCTCAGCTTTCATACTAGATTTAATCTAGAAAAGACACAACATCCAGCCCCCAGACGTTATTCCTCCCTGTGACAGGGAAAACCCACATCTTCGACAGTGACAAATTTATCGGCCATGCCGGCAACCCAATCGAACCCAAAACCTTTAGCCAAGTAGACAGGAATGCTATCGACTAAGCTAAAGTGTCGAAAATAAATTAAAATCTTACAATGTGATGTTTCTTATTAATTTATAATCATCACATTCGGAATGCAAGCACGGAAAGGCGGGGGTAGGAATTTCAGAAATAAGCCCGTATTAAATTTATTTAGCTTTAAACAACTCCAGATTCTTCAAAAGAAAGGTTGGCTGTGGAGACTGATCAATCCTGGTGGATCCCTCAAGAAATTAAGGCACATTTTACGAAAAACGCGAACGGGCAGTGAAATGCTGCGACAAACAAAGATTCTGTTCACCGTGAATACCCTTAATTCATCTGATTAATATAGTACTGCATGCGGGCAGCTGTAAATGTATACAAGGGAGAATTGCAAGTCTACAGTATATCTTTTATAACCGCGTCTTACTACCTGTTCAGGATGTACGCATATAATTATAGTTACTCTAATGGGATGGGGATGAGAAAGGAAGCATTTGAGAGATAATCTAACAGCAATTGTGTGGAAGAAGAGTGGAAAAGGTGACCTGGCGGTCTAGGGGTAAGGTGTCAGACTTCTGTGCTGGCGGCCGGGGTTCAATCCCCGGACCCGGCACAGATTTATCTGATTACCAAACCCTTCCTTCACCACTGACAAGACATCTTGTGAATGTGAGGAATGCCAGGCCTCCACCGTGGTTCGGATTCCACGTTAAACTGTAGGTCCTTCATTTCATCTCACAATCGCCCTACCATTACACATTAGCGTGAGTGCGTACAACCCGAACGGGTAGTAAGACGCGGTGCTAATAATAATAATAATAATAAGAGTGAAAAACCATTTAATATAAAACCGCCCCCAGTAGACCCACCCAGGATTCAAACCCCAATTTCCCCGTTTTTAGTAGGCTACTCTAGGAAAAGTGGAATGACGCCTTAGACCACTCGACCACTGAAGTGGGATACATTACATTTAGCATAGTTGATAAATGTACGTAGTTTTAGCCGATTCCATTTCTTAGACATACATTTCTTCCCACAGGGTCGTGAATTTATGTACTGAGGAGGAACTTATTTTATAGGGTTGACTCAAAACCCCATCTAAGGGACATGTTTCTTGCTTCTCTCTCCTAAAATCATTTAAAAAGGGTCATATACGTTTAGAAGTCACGGCTGGTCAAGATGGTATTTCCCATGCTAATGAATTTACGTTTTACTCAACGAGTTTTAACGATATAACGTTGAAACAGAAACCATAAAATTCTTAAGTAATTATAAAAATAGTTTTACAATGTTACAAAATTATTATTTTTTTTATCTTTAAGTAGTTTTTTGCAAAGGTATTTATTTAATAAAACCTTTACAACCTATGTTATTTGTCTTAGTCACGGAAATGTCCTGTAGGAACTTCCTGCCAGGATGTAGATTAAAAATATCCGTGGTAGCAAATGTCTGTCAAGAATAGGAAACAAGGAAAAGGTAAAATTAAAAGCAAGTCAATGTTTTCAAGGCACAAATATTAAAGTGACTGTGTAAACTCGTCAGAGGAAGAGGGAAGGGGTTATCAGCACATAGACAAGAGCCCTTTCAGGGTGATCTTATCATTTTCTTCCCCCTCTTTCTATTTTGTACAATGGCGTCTAAGTATGATGCTGCTTAGACTGCTTGGGTGCGTCAAGTTAAGATGCAACCCGCTTCGCAAAATAGCTTCGGAATCTCCAAAATGGCAATGTCGTTAAAGAACTAATATAAACAAAGTGATTTAAACCACTGGATAAACACCGAGATGAGATATTTTTACAGGGATTATTTATTTAACTTTTGGGGTATTTGGAAGCTAGCTTTTAAAACACGTCGCTGTGGCAGCACACAATTTACAAACTAGCTTAACCGAGGATAGAACATTAAATATTCAATCACAGCCCATACATTGAATATATGAGTAATATATGAGGCAATATTTTTGGCGCTACCTAACATCAAACCAGGACCCGCTTGACTTGTAATTGAGGCTCCTTAGCAAATAACTGCAGCTAATCATTGTGTGTGTGGATATTAAGTACCAATTAAAATGAATAAATTTCCACTGGCATTCTCAGCCTTCTGTATGACACAATGTTCATGCGATAATTTAACGAGTACTTTTTGTGTAGTTTTTTACTTTCTCTCGACACCTCAGAAAGAAAGTATTGTTGTCATAAAAAAAATTGATCTCGAAATTTTGATAAATGTCGACGTTTCATGACCCCCTGAAACCAAAAGGTGGTTTTCGCAATGCCGTCTGTCTGCCTGTCTGTCGGACTAGAGCCGAAACTATTTTACCAATTGGGCTAAAACTTTGTATCTGGGATTTTAATAAGATTCCCCTAAGGGTTTTTGGGATTAGATTTCTAACCCTAAATTTAAGGGTAGTTTACTGAAGGGAAAAACGAGAAAAAAAACGTTTTTATAGAAGTTCGCTCTGATGATTTCGATTACATTTTATATCTAGACACTATTTACTACTATAAATAAAATGGAAATTCTCTTTTTTTCATGAAAATTACTTTGAGGGTATTTTACAAAAAAAAATATCCTGTTTTGATAATCTATCCGCAGCTATTTTAGATACGAAATAACTTATCTTTGGAAAATGGTCGTACTATTAAAAATAAAAATCTTTTACTTTAAATATATTTTTATAAAACCAATAATTTGAGCTATATGCAAATTTATATATATACTTTTTAATTCAGGTCTTTGAAAATGAATTTGATTCTTATGCTCTTTGGTGTTTCTTTTTTCTTAATTTTCCTGTAAAAGTGTTCCTAGTTCCTAATGCCATAGAGTAAGAGTAAGTAAGTAACCTTGTATATTATTGCATTTATAATACTTGATGTAAATATTCTAAAACAATGTATAGACTTTTTAATTAGTTTCACAAATCTTACGAGTTTTTAGTAAATGTCTATTTTAAGATAAAAGCCAGAGAAATTATGTGTGTTTCGCAGTACCGTTTATTCTTTTTACCCGCGTTCTATTACCACTTAGAGATATACGCAAACATTAATTACGCTATAATATGATACGTATGAGTAAGGTAGTTTTTTTTATAGAAGCTGTATAACCCCCCTCCCTCAATACAGCCGACCGGGATTTGAACCTCAACCTCTTCGTGTTCGGTTACCCTGTATGTTTAGAGAGTGACGCGTTGGACCATTCTCATACCACAGCTTGTATTTTAATGTGGTTTTAAGGAAGTAGAGACCAGTCATGCAAATATCAATCAATTTTGAACAAAGCCAAAGTTTGGCCATCACACTGTATTCTTAACTAGCTGCACCGTTTGTATTAATGTATTGTGGTGAAATTGAGAAGCTCTCATAAAGGTTAAATATAAAACACAAATAAAACATGAATGTTGAGCGTTCGGACAGCTACCAAACCTATATTGACCGTGTAGAACGGTCAGCTCATTCATAGAGAACGCCTGATAGATTAGACTACCTATACGACGTAGCTACATTCACGAGAATATTACGTACACATTATAATGAATAAGAAACATTTAGCTGTTTTTTTTTGCGCCGTGTCTTACGTGTTCGGGCTATCCGCTTATGTACTATTTATACTAATGGTTATAGGCATTAGGCAGGTTATATTTAGAGGAAGTGTAGCCACATTTACGTGGGAGAAAATTGATTTTTTTTTAAACTACCCGAACAAGCTACGAAGTTCGATCCCTAGTCATCAGCATTAGTCTATTGCAAGAGTAGCGTGTTAGACCATGCGGTCATTGAAGCGGTTAACATTTAGTTATAAGCTTTTATATTCGAGTGGAGCTCTAATTTAACAATTTTATTTAATTGAGCAATTGGTTGTAAATATCTCAGGATATGATTGAATTGTGAGCTTACGTTCATTAATGACAGAGAGTTTAGTTAGTTGTATACATTTATTTAGTTTTAAATCTAACCGCATCATTGGTTAGACGGACTAAACGCCAAGCTGTCAGGGTGTTTGAATCTCATCCGAGTATAATGAGGTTGAGTCCACTCTCTTTCAAGCAAATGTGGGTGTATTTAATATAATACTCTAACCTTATACATATTTTAATATGTCGGTGTAATTAAGTACGAGTATCACGGACGGACATTAATACGCGGTGGAAATAAAAAAGTGTAGCTTCAAACTAAATATTGTGGGACAGCAATGGATTCCTTTTCCAACCCCTCAACACTGGAACCAGGGTAAATGAAGGAAGGGCTTCTTCTACCCTTACAATGAATTATCCCCCTTCCTGTCCATCAACACCCCTCCTAACAAGTGGGTTGTTACTTCCAGGAGCAGAAGGGAGTCAGGGTCACCGACAATGATCAGTGGGTCACACTGCAGCAGACTCACCCCCATCACCAGACACCACAACAACGACTGGGACATCAATGACACCAGCATACCCAGGGTGAGTACTCTCACCAACATAATAGGTTAGCCACGCCAGTGGTTTTCAATATTTTTACGGTTGAACACACACACACATTTATTCATTCATTAACACTTCATCTGAAGCAGTGTTTTTGTAGTTTCTACATCAAACATTTTTGGCCAAAATAAATCAGACATTTCTTCAGTAGAAACATAAATTTTAAATTTCTTCACAGGATGATAGCCCAGTTTTTATTTATATCTGTCAAAGGTGTCTTAGAATTTGATGACAACCTGTTCTCCTCATTTAAAATGTTTGTCAACTAATACCGCTATGTTCATGTGTAATATACTAAACAAATGTTCACCATGTGAAGAAAATTAAATTCAATGTTTCTACTGAAGAATTTTTTTTTTTTTAATTTTGGCCAAAAAAAGTTATGATATAGAAACTGCGAAAATAGTGCCCTTAGCTTGCGTCCCTTACACTACCACCTTAAAAAATGCTAGTTTTTTTTACTGGAAATTCTTGTTTGGATGCATCAATTTTGGTACTACTGGTTCGTACCTCTACGACATTATCGACCTATTATACAAATTTAATCGTTCTCGATATTTGACGGTCACACAATGGTCGACACTACAGTATATCATATTGTGTCCGGGTGCTAGGTAGTTACAGTATGTATTCTACCAATAAATTGCTTCATATAAAATAATAATTACCTTAATTAACTTTGATTTGTTTATTAAATACTTTACTAGCTTACCTAATCATATATAATAAAATTCATGCGATACCTGTCCAGAGTTTTTCTCAAACTTTCCGATATGGTACCAAGCTGAAATTTCACACACTGATTATTTAAGTGTTGGTGATTCACACACAAAATTAAAAGAAAAATTGCAGAGTGGTGATTTATCGCACCATGTTCACGTGCTTAGAGTTATGGATATATTTTTGGCCAATGGAGCATGCCATCTTTATGGGCAGAGCCGTTGTTTTGAAAACAACAGGGAATATACCTTGCATGAAATCTGGAATTACGCCTTTTGCAGACAGGCCTAGCCCCCAATCATACTTCTTCAATCAACAGCACAGAGGTTGGTTTGATGTGATTTATATCCACCCGGCGATGGAAATGCACTAATACCCTCGGCTGGTTAGTGCAGCCTGCACCATCTGGTATAAATCCCATGCACTAGCGGAGTTCAAGAAGTGTGGTGGTTCCCCGTTGCCTTATATATTAAATTTCTATGAGTTAGCACGAAAGAGGCAATGAATCCAAACGATCATGTTTACGGATATAATAGTAGTGTGCCTGTTGCATCGCTCCATCCTTTAACTGTTAAACTTGGCGCCCTTCCATGAGTCGTGAAAGGTATTTTTGACTACCTTAGGCCCTCAGGGGGAGGGTCAACCAATCATAATCCCAACCGACATCATTTCTGATCAAGAATATCTAAAAATAAAACTGCGCCAAGGGTACACCCGCCCTCTCCTGTTTTTAGTCGACTCAAAAACAGTATTCATTTCACAATGAAAAACAGCGAGTAGTTCTTGAAAACAAATTATTTCAAAATAGGTTGGGTTTCTTATATCAAGATCACAAAACAATAATTGTCTCCTTGTTTATAAATGATTGACCTTGTTTGAAAGTTAAGATAAATAATCTACAAGAGGGACGTAAGTCTTATAATTTTGGAGAGTTTAATTATCAATATAGGTCACATTTCACGTTCCCCATTCATTCTTCTGCACAGGTCAACTTTTTTTTTTTTAACGCACACCCATCTTGTGAATGTGGGGAATGCCAGGCCTCCACCGTGGTTCGGATTCCACGTTATACTGTAGGTCCTTCATTTCATCTCACAATCACCCTACCATTACACACTAGCGTAAGTGCGTATAACCCGAACGGGTAGTAAGACGCGGTGCTAATAATAATAATAATAATAATAATAATTTAACGCACACCGATTGCTCTTTGAGATCACCAGGTTTGAATACTCACCATTAAATGAAAATAGACCCGCTTCAATGGCCGAATGGTGAGGGAGAGACCAGGGTTCGAATCCTCGTTGGTTCTACTGAGGGTGGCTTTTCCTAAATAGTTTCCCACTCTCTTTCCCCGCCAAATTCGGCTAGATTACCTCTAAAATGCTTCCTTACTCGTCCCTACCCCATTATAGTAACCATGATATAAACGTATTACCTGGACAGGTAGTAAAACGCGGTGATAAATGAAAGTGGCCGATTGATGGTCATTCGGACCTGTATTAAGTGCATGAGAAAACACTTTAATCGAGAGCGCTAAGTCGTGAGTCGCGATAAACAGAGATGATGTTTCATTTGAGTTCCGTACTACTATGTACATCCCGTTTATACTGAAAGGTCTTACCTTAACCAGTTATATTATGGCCCTATATTATAAGTTGTACCATAGTGTTACCTATAAAGGTAGGCTTGGTGAATAGTGTGTATCTTATTGTGCCATGCCAGATTGTTTATGAACATCCAAAATATCCGCATATTTACAGTAGTGTGGTAGCGCTGAGGAATTTATAATTTAAGAGAAAATGTACCCTCATTTGCCTGGAGGGGAAACCAAACTTAGTACACTCGGCGAGGATTTAAACTCCTATGACACCGGCAGACCTGATAAGACGAGGTTGTCTCACCTGTTTCTTGTGTTAAACGTAGAGGTCTTAATCATAATTAGCGTTGGGTATTTATACTCGTATGTTCACATATAGGGAAAGCTTTTGGACCTTAAAAAGATGACAACTTAAAAGACACACGAACGAATCAACCGTCAGGAACATCAGAAGGAGCACGTAACAGCCATGTAAACATAAACCTTTGTTCCTCCACATTGGTTAGGAAAGAGCGGAAAGCCCATGTGAACAGTTATAGCTCTGTTACCCCAGATTGATCAGAAAGAGCGAGTAGATCAGAAAAAGCGGCCAACGGTTGTGAACTGTGAACTCTTCCTTCAGATTTGTTTGAATGAGCAGGTAGGCCAAGTCATTGTTCACTGTTTCCTCCAGATTGCTTACTTGTGAACTATTCTATCTATGTCCCTCTAGATTGGTTAGAAAGAAATAGCACTTGTGAATTTCCACCTCTGTTTCTATAGAATGGTTAGAAAGAGTTAGCTCCTGTGAACTGCAAATCTATTTTTCAATAATGGCCAGAAAGAGTTATATCCTGTGAACTGTCACCTCTGTTACTTTAAATTGACCAGAAAGAGTTAGCACCTTGAACTGTTACCTGTTCCTCAAGATTGGTCAGAAAGCGCTTGTGGCACCAATGAACTGTCACCACTGTTCCTCCATATTGGTCAGAAAGCTCTTGTGGCACATATGAACTGTTACCTCTGTTCCTTCGGATTGGTCTGAAAGAGCATTTGGCACCAATGAACTGTTGCCTCTGTTCCTCCGGATTGGTCAGAAAGAACATGTGGCGCCAATGAAATGTTACCTCTGTTCCTCCGGATTTGTCAAAAAGCACTTGTGGCACCAATGAACTGTTACCTCTGTTTCTCCGGATTGGTCAAAAAGAACTTGTGGCACATATGAAATGTTACCTCTGTTCCTCCGGATTGGTCAGAAAGCACTTGTGGCACCAATGAACTGTTACCTCTGTTCCTCCGGATTGGTTAGCAAGAGCATGTGGCACTAATGAACTGTTACCTCTGTTCCTCCGGATTGGTCTGAAAGAGCATGTGCACCAATGAATTGTTACCTCTGTTCCTCCGGATTGGTCAGAAAGAGCATGTGGCACCAAAGAAATGTTACCTATGTTCCTCCGGATTGGTCAGAAAGAGCATGTGGCACCAATGAACTGTTACCTCTGTTCCTCCGGATTGGTCAGAAAGAGCATGTGGTGCCAATGAAATGTTACCTCTGTTCCTCCGGATTGGTCAAAAAGCACTTGTGGCACCAATGAACTGTTACCTCTGTTCCTCCGGATTGGTCAGAAAGAGCATGTGGCGCCAATGAAATGTTACCTCTGTTCCTCCGGATTGGTCAAAAAGCACTTGTGGCACCAATGAACTGTTGCCTCTGTTCCTCCGGATTGGTCAGAAAGAGCATGTGGCGCCAATGAAATGTTACCTCTGTTCCTCCGGTTTGGTCAGAAAGAGCATGTGGCACTAACGAACTGTTACATCTGTTCCTCCGGATTGGTTAGCAAGAGCATGTGGCACTAACGAACTGTTACCTCTGTTCCTCCGGATTGGTCAGAAAGAGCATGTGGTGCCAATGAAATGTTACCTCTGTTCCTACGGATTGGTCAAAAAGCACTTGTGGCACCAATGAACTGTTGCCTCTGTTTCCTCCGGATTGGTCAGAAAGAGCATGTGGCGCCAATGAAATGTTACCTCTGTTCCTCCGGTTTGGTCAGAAAGAGCATGTGGCACCAAAGAAATGTTACCTATGTTCCTCCGGATTGGTCAGAAAGAGCATGTGGCACTAACGAACTGTTACATCTGTTCCTCCAGATTGTTCAGAAAGAGCATGTGGCACCAATTAACTGTTACCTCTGTTCCTCCGGATTGGTCAGAAAGAGCATATGGCGCCAAAGAACTGTAACCTCTGTTCCTCCGTGATTGGTCAGAAAGAGCATGTGGCACTAACGAACTGTTACCTCTGTTCCTCCGGATTGGTCAGAAAGAGCATGTGGCGCCAATGAAATGTTACCTCTGTTTCTCCGGATTGGTCAAAAAGCAATTGTGGCACCAATGAACTGTTGCTACTGTTCCTCCGGATTGGTCAGAAAGAGCATGTGGCGCCAATGATATGTTACCTCTGTTCCTCCGGATTGGTCAAAAAGCACTTGTGGCACCAATAAACTGTTGCCTCTGTTCCTCCGGATTGGTCAGAAAGAGCATGTGGCGCCAATGAAATGTTACATTTGTTCCTCCGGATTGGTCAAAAAGCACTTGTGGCACCAATGAACTGTTACCTCTGTTCCTCCGGATTGGTCAGAAAGCACTTGTGGCACCAATGAACTGTTTCCTCTGTTCCTCCGGATTGGTCAGAAAGAGCATGTGGCACTAACGAACTGTTACCTCTGTTCCTCCGGATTGGTCAGAAAGACCCTGTGGCACTAACGAACTGTTACCTCTGTTCCTCCGGATTGGTCAGAAAGAGCATGTGGCGCCAATGAACTGTTACCTCTGTTCCTCCGGATTGATCAGAAAAAGCATGTGGCACCAATGAACAGTTACCTCTGTTCCTCTGGATTGGTCAAAAAGAGCATGTGGCACTAACGAACTGTTACCTCTGTTCCTCCGGATTGGTCAAAAAGAGCATGTGGCGCCAATGAAATGTTACCTCTGTTCCTCCGGATTGGTCAAAAAGCACTTGTGGCACCAATGAACTGTTACCTCTGTTCCTCCGGATTGGTCAAAAAGCACTTGTGGCACCAATGAACTGTTGCCTCTGTTCCTCCGGATTGGTCAGAAAGAGCATGTGGCACTAACGAACTGTTACCTCTGTTCCTCCGGATTGGTCAGAAAGAGCATGTGGCGCCAATGAACTGTTACCTCTGTTCCTCCGGATTGATCAGAAAGAGCATGTGGCACCAATGAACTGTTACCTCTGTTCCTCCGGATTGGTCAGAAAGAGCATGTGGCACTAACGAGCTGTTACCTCTGTTCCTCCGGATTGGTCAGAAAGAGCACGTGGCACTAACGAACTGTTACCTCTGTTCCTCCGGATTGGTCAGAAAGAGCATGTGGCACTAACGAACTGTTACCTCTGTTCCTCCAGGTGAGCGAGTTCAACCGCTGGGAAGAGTGGGCGGACGGTCACTGCCGCCTCGTGTACCCGGCGTCCAGCGAGGAGGCCAAGAGGCACGCCTCGGGCTGGGCCATGAGGAACACCAACAACCACAACGTACACATCCTCAAGAAGTCTTGTCTGGGGGTGTTGGTATGCTCGATGAGATGCGCCCTAACCAGCGGCGACAAGGTCCACCTCAGGCCCGCCATTTGCGACAAGGCGCGCAAGAAGCAGCAGGGTGAGTAACGCGCGGATAACCTTTCATTTTCGTACGATTGTTATGGGAGCGTTTATCGCGTCTGACTTCCACCCACAGTAAGGATTTTCAACTTATTCCCTTGAAACTCGCTGTTTTAATTATTTTACATTGACATAAGTAATCAACGTTGCCCGTGGTACGTGTAGGTCTTTTGCGTGTTTACCCCGAACAACATTTTTCTTGCTTCAAACAAACAGAAAAATATTTTCTTTGTCTTAATTTTTCCGACCCAGTTTTCAATCAATTAAAAAAAATCTATTCAAAAAGTTAAAATTCCTGCTTTTAAGTCTACATGTTTGTGGACAGAGGCTACCAATTTGTAAAATTTCAGCCCGCTTCTTGCGGTAAATGTATTTTTTTATATAAATCCAATAAAACTTAGACTATTTGTCTTGGTCACGAAAATGTCCTGTAAGAATCTTCCTTCCAGTGTATAGATTAAAATAGCCCGTGGTAGCATATTTTTATCTATAATAGGAAAAAAGGGAAAGGCAAAAGTAAAAATCAAATCAATATTTTCAAGGCGTAAATATTAAAGTGACTGTGTAAACTAGTCAGAGGAAGAGGGAAAGGGTTATCTGCACATATACAAGAGCCCACTCAAGAGGAACTTATCATTTTCTTCCCTCTCTTTCTATTTTGTACATTGGCGTCTAAGTGTGATAGTTCTTAGACTGCTTAGGTGCGTCAAGTTAAGATGCAACCCGCTTCGCAAAATAGCTTCGGAATCTCCAAGAAGGCAATGATCATGACGGGCAAACAAACTTTGGATGAGAAAGGAAGGTTTTATTTAGAGGAAGAGTACATATGCGTGGAGGTAGAGTGGAAAACCATTTTGGAAAAACCACCCTCAGTAATCCCGACTGAGAATCGAACCTCGATCTCTCTGTCATCGGCAGAGTAGTCTACTGCGAGAGTAGCGCCTTAGATCGTGCGGACACCAAAGTGGGTTTATACCTTAGGGCGTCTTAATAAACACGAGATTATATAATAACACGACTTACAAGCTGGCTTAATCTCGGACGGAACACCCAATATCACACACCTAGACTTAGCGCTTGGAATTGTACTATCTGGGTACGAGTACGAGCTCGTAGATGAAATCGTACCCGAGTTATTGGTCAAATGGTTAAGGGCGTTAGGTTCGCAATATATTGGACTAAGAAAATGTCAAGGCTCGAATCGTGGACGGGTTTTCTATTTTAGCCATATTCAGCCAGAATCGAACAAGTGTCTCTAAAACTCATATTTAACCGTACCGGTGAGCACGTGGACTAGACGTCAAGTTCGTCTAGTCTTCTCTTTTCCATGATGTCAGGGTTAGAAACCCAGTGATGTGTACTTAGATGATTTATCCTCATTCGTTTTCTAGATGAAGGCAAATTTCCCCTTTAGTTTATTCTAGATGTATCTTCCTTAACTCATTATTGTGCTTAAATTCTGATATCACGGACGGGTATTAAGACGCTGTTACGGGAAGGTTGAGTATCGAACCTTAGACGAGTGCATTTTTTTAAAATACGCATGTGATTTATTTTTTATTATGGTGGTTTTCCTACCTTCTCTCTACGCGAATACTGGTGCACTTCATATTAATACTCTCTTCATCATTACCTCATAGGCTAACCGGCCCCGTGGTGTAGTGGTAAGAGCCACTGGCTACGAGCTTAGGGGTCCCGGACTCGATTCCCGGCTGGCATCTTGAATATTTTCCCCAAAAGGGGAATTACCCCAAATATCACCAGGGTTTGGTTGATAAGGCCTAAGTTAGTTTAAATGTTTTCACACTCACATACAGTAGCCCCATGGCTTTTTTGGTGCTGACTGACAGCTCACAGCTGACTTCTGACAGTCAAAATTTAGGTATATACCTAAATTTTTACTGTCATAAGTGCCAGCTGCTAAACATGTTTTTGCAGATCATCTGGTTCGGTGTAGGGATACGTAATTTGGTCTGGTAACTTTTTAAAGCTTTCGGTCAGCACCAAAGAGGCCATGGGGCTACTGTACTCGCTATCATCATTCCCTCATCTCATCGAGACATGGAAAGAACCTCCACGGAAAGGATTTACGATAAGTGCATTCGGACGTTACTTAGGCAAAAGTACACTAGTACTGGCTAATCTTTCCACTACTGGTCTACGGGCGATGTAGCCCAGACTCGCAATATTATATACCTCATAGGCTAGTCCATTAAATAACTGTTGTGTTGAAATACAAAAACTAAAAAAGATAATAATAGAGATGGAACGTTATTTGTAAACGCCTTCGACCATACTGGAACAAGGTTCCCCGAAACATGTATTCCGGCCACTCAGCAAACATTCGCGTTAATTTTCCTGTTTATTGTTTCATGGTCAAGTAATCTCACCTATTATCTAAAAAAAAAAACCCCACCAACACCTAAAAGGTTCTAGCGTATAAAACAATAACCATTACAAACAAATTAGCCCCACTTGCGTAATCCAGCGCGGTCTTTCACTCCACTTCCCAGGTGTATCCGTTTCTAGCACGTTCTAATCCGCTTTTTTTTTCCTGCCGGATGTCAAATGGGAAGGGATGCACGCAAGGACACTAAGGTACTCGATATCTGAGACACGTGCAAACCACTGACACGTGTCAAAGGGTTCACCGAGCCGTAACCATCGCGGCCGCCCTGCCGAGACAGATACAAGCTTTGAGCATCTGCAAAACCTTATAAAGTTAACTTGTTTTTTGTTTTTTTTTAAACACCACTGTTATTAACGGCTAAATATAAGGGGTGAGATAGAGGAATATACTCGGCATTCACGTGGAAAAGGGGGTAGGAGAACGAAAACGATAAATTACAAATCACCCCTAGGGCACCTGGCCGAGATTCTAGCCTAGACATCACAATCACTGGTACGGTAATATAATATATTGACAGCCGATTCTCATGGGGAGATAGAGAGAGAGAGCGGCAAGACATTTAGAGATAAAAATACATTCAGAACACACGGCTTAGATCCGAACCCCGACTGCCCCTTCACCAGTAAACCAGACTAGGTGAGCTTGCTATCCGGTGCACGTATAAAATATATATATATTTATTTTAGCATTCCGTCTCACTACCTGTCCGGTTTATACGCATGTGTACTAATTACGCTAATATATTAGGAAGGAGGAAGGTTGGATTTAGAGGAAGGGTACCCACATTGGCACGGAGGGAGAGTGGAAAATCATTTAAGGAAAATCATCCTCGGTGCACCAGACCGGGATTGATTTCCAATCTCCCCGTAATCGATTGTCTAATTTACTGCGAGAGTTGCGCGTTAGACCACGCGGCCACCGAAGCGGGCTTCAAAGGTTATATTAAAATAGCGAGTTTAACACTAACATCCCTGTGTTACTAACAAAAATGAAAGGAGATATTTCTAATATGAATTTTTCAAATATAAAAGTGGTTTTAATTGAAGGTATTACTACTGGTTGGTTTCAAAATCAACAACAAACTCAAATCACTTTCGGAAAATAATTATATATTTAAGAATGAAATATCCAAAGCTATTAAGTGTACTTTTAGTGAGTATTTACTCCTCCTAAATATCATGTTCTGAAAATTGAAAAATGGCATCTGGACACGGGAATCCCGAGTTCGATTTCCGTGTCCAGGTGTCATTTTAACATTTTCAGAAATTATATATTTGTCTTTAGTAGTAACGATTGTCGTACGAATGTGTTGTATTTTAGCTAATTAATGGTTATTTCGTAATAGCTGCCATCATTATTTTAATATAAGTTTTCCAACTGAATTAAGTATGAAATCACCCGTCTCTGTGTTCGCATGGTATACTTTTTAAGGTGTCACTCTCATGATAGACTGGATTGCTGATGGCTGGGAGATCGGGGTTTAAGTCCCGGTCGGGTGAACTACATTTTTTAACCATGCGAATTAAATAGCATACGAATTCAAAAGTGTTTGTCAGTTGCTGTGTCTGAATTATCAGTCCTTACCAAAATTGTCAGAATCATTTCTTCTCCTTTCATATCGAATACCTTCAAGGAAAGGTTAGTTTCTTAAGAATCTATCTAAAAATAGTTATTTTAATTAATCGTGTATTATATACCTATAATAAACGGTTGGGCAAATAATAATTGTGGATTTAAAGTCGTAAATATGCTATTGTCTCTCAAAAAATTACGAAAAACTTGATAATTTATAGTCTTGATATTTCATGGAAAATATTTTGGTACAGGTAAACCGTGTCCTAACCGCCAGTGTACGGGCCGACTGGAAATTCAGCCATGTCGAGGTCATTGCGGCTACCCCGTCACCCACTTCTGGAGACACACCGACCACGCCATCTTCTTTCAGGTCAGTACACCCCTTTTACCGACACATACACTACCCTTCCCCCTGGAAACATACAAGACACTCCATCTTCTTCCAAGTCAGCACATCCTTGTTATCAACACATAACCTTCCTACCCTTACCCCTGGAAACATACAAGACACTCCATCTTCTTCCAAGTCAGCACATCCTTGTTATCAACACAGAACCTCCCTACCCTTCCCCCTGGAAACATACAACACACGCCATCTTCTTCCAAGTCAGCACATCCTTGTTATCAACACATAACCTTCCTTCCCCTTCCCCCTGGAAACATACAACACACGCCATCTTCTTCCAAGTCAGCACATCCTTGTTATCAACACATAACCTCCCTACCCTTCCCCCTGGAGACATACAACACACGCCATCTTCTTCCAAGTCAGCACATCCTTGTTATCAACACAGAACCTCCCTACCCTTCCCCCGGAAACATACAAGACACGCCATCTTCTTCCAAGTCAGCACATCCTTGTTATCAACACATAACCTCCCTACCCTTCCCCCTGGAAACATACATACACACGCCATCTTCTTCCAAGTCAGCACATCCTTGTTATCAACACATAACCTCCCTACCCTTCCCCCTGGAAACATACAAGACACGCCATCTTTTTCCAAGTCAGCACATCCTTGTTATCAACACAGAACCTTCCTACCCTTCCTACCTATCATTCCTAAGGGTAGAGTAGTGCTGGTGTGATTGACCCTTTACTACGTTGTCCATTTGCCTTTAACTCTTTTTTTTTTACCACCGCCAATAAGGTTTTATTTCCTTTCTCCAGAAACATGCTGGCACATTTCCTCTGAATTGCCCTACCATGAACTGTATTTGAATGTGATGATTAATCTGATAGTCTTGTGATGCAGGCGAAAGGCGTACACGACCATCCCCGCCCGGAAGCCAAGTCAACATCGGAGGCGCGCCGTAGCCTGGGGGCGGGGCGTCGCGTGCGGGGGCTGGCGGTGCTACTCGCCCGGGAGGCGGCGCTAGGAACCAAGGTGAGCCAGCGCGGGGATCCCCGTATCCCCACCCGGGAATAAAACATCGATTATCACCGGTGTGGAATATCTTACTCTCTCTTACTGTCCTACCGTAAAAACAAAGCACTCCCTATACCGACAGAGCGGCCGCAGCATGTTGGCGAATATAGTGTCAACATTTGCGGATAAAGGGTGTTATGTGGTCAGCACAGCAAACCTTACATTTATCTCAGTTTTCTAGATCGGATACTTTACTTCTTTATACAGTAGTATTTTCTATTTGTGATAGTTTCAACTTTTTTACATCATTGAATAAGATAATCTAACTTCTAAAAAAAAAGCGAAAAAACAAACAAATAAAATTTTGTCAGGAATGTTTCCAAATCAACTTCCTTCGTGTGAGTACTTTCTAAAAAATATATTAATCGCTATCTTAGGTGGGATGAAAAGAAATGCGAGTTGCATTAATTTTTTTAAAGTTTTCATGACGAAAACCCATTCTCGGCCAAATAAATAAAAGATTGTTAATTTTTCTATCATCATTTCTTGAATATTTGTCAATGAGCAATATAGATATTAAAAAACTGTTGAGATTAGGTCTACTGTTTGTATAAAAATTAAAAAACTAAATGTATTCACAAAAGGAATGTTTTTTTTATATTGGCAAAAAAAAAGTTTTTTGTTTTAAAAATTTAAAAATCCAAACCTTATCTGGAGTATATTTCCACTTCATAAAGAAACCTACGGAAATGGGTTAATTGGATGGAGATGCAGTCAACATTCACTTTTTATTACTCTACTCCAACCTACCTATTCCAAGTCCGTGTCAATGGCGCTCCCAGGGGAAAAGAGGGAAAGAGGACCACACCCATCCCCCTCTTCCAAATCCACAAATAATTTTATTTATTTATCATACGCATTTCCCAAATGGGTAGTATGAGGTGGTGCTAGAAAATATGTTTATTATTTATTTGAGGTATCTAACGTGCCTTTTATGAACCAACTGATTATATCAACACACGGAAATTTCTATGAGCGAGAGCGAGAGGATCTACCAATTTTACAAGGAAAGGTATTTTCACATACCTTCTCGGGTTCTCTCACATGCCACAATCGACATGGGACCGACCCTTTCCTTCCCCTCCAAAGGAAGTTGTGCTACAGATTTTGATCGCTCAAGAAAAATTAGTCGACCTCAACTGGGTTTGAACTCACGAACAAATAATTCTAGTAAAAGCTCAAAAAATGACGTAGAAATTTACATTTTAAATGAAAAAGTGAACACAACTGTAGAGTTTAAATAAATACACATACATATGTGTGGAGGGAGAGTGGGAAACCATTTAGAATTTAAAAAATAATCTTAGTTCACCCTACCAGAATTCGAACCCCTATCTCCCAGTCACTGTTAGTTCATTCTTTAAAGCGTGACTCTTTAGTGCATGTGGCTATCTATGCGGGGGATTTGATTTTTCAAAAGGTAATCTTATTTTACATTATTAGACTAACATAAAAATTCTTCTAAAATTATCGAGTAGAAAATAGTACAAACATTTTCGACGCACCCCAAAAAAATCGGATATACCTAGGGTGGTTTTTCCAAATTAGTTTTCCACTCTCCCTACACGCAAATGCGTCTACACTTCCTATAAATATGACCTATCTATTCCCTCAACCACCACCTTAATTATTATATAAGCGTATAAACCGAAAGGTTAATAAGACGCGACGCCAATAAAACTGGATCGCAGAAATAAAAATAGATTTTTTTTCAGTCAGTTTAAATCAAAGAATAGCGGCAACGCCGGCTAGGCCTACTTCTGTTGGTCCCCATGGTACTTAGTAAAACAATTCTAAGATGATACAACCTAGTGATGTTGAAATTAAATTAAATTAAATTTTAAGCGCAGTGTATTTTCCTTTTTGAATCACGTTACAATATAGCTTTCACCCTTACGATACGAGCCGAAAAAAACTAACCCCCTTATTCTATGCGCGCATCAGCTATTAAAACAGAGTGATTTAAAGGTAACAATTCTGGCGCTAGCCCCCTCTATTCAATTGGCCGACAGTTCTAATGTGTGGTTACACCCCTAATACAAGGTCAGGCATCATATCTTGCTCCCACTAACCACCGGGGTAAACAATCCCTGCCCCAATGGGGGTCTGGACACGTTCTAGGTGGTCTTGCCTTGTCCAGGAAGACAAACCACTACCTTCAAAAGAAAGGATAGCTCGATATTTTATTGATTGTTATTCGGCTATTTTATATAGTCTTTAGTTTCGACTTTACGGCTTTGCTATTATTAATTTTCTAAAATGTTTGACAGTGTGGGTTAAAGGAGTTGTAATGAAACTGACCTGACTACAACATGTTTTAATTAATCTACGAAACTTTTAATATACTTAATTTTTAAGTGCGCTCAAGTATTTAATTAAATACTGTTCAAGATTTTCATAGGAAAAACCTTTTAGAAAATACGTAGTTTTTTACGTTCAAAATTGATAACATTTACTATTTTATTGTTATAATTTCATGGGTTATTGATGTCAAAAGTGACATCTGCAGATCATATGACTTGACGTATGAATAAGTGAAATTATTTAGTTATTCCTATAAAAATTTAATTGTAACTCCATTAGATACGACTGTAAAGTAGCAAACCATAACAATTCCGACACTTCTAAAACAATACGTCCATTGTTAAAAAAAAACGCTGTCTAATACACATTGGAATAACAGCTATCAAATCCTGAAAAGTAGATTGCAGGCCTATCCTGCAAGTGCGTAGAAAGGGGGGGGAGGGTGAGTCGAGGGGTTCCGGACTCCCCTCCCCCCTAGAGGAGGTCCATACATAATATGTTTAAAAACTTTTACTGGCTAAAGGTAAATTAAGATTTTATAGCGGACCTCTAACACCCTAAAAAAAAAAAGCTTTGTACTCACTTCCTAACCTGAATCCTACCCGGAAAAAAGACGCCACTTTACCAAAACTTCGCTAACCTCTTATAGACATTGTGGAAACTAATATTATAATAAAAGTAGCTAATTTTCCAAATTTTCTAGTGGCTGTAATTCAAAACTTTTTTTTATACTTTTGATTGATTATTTTAAAATGATCTACATTTCTACAATTCAAGAGCTGATAATTTTCAGGATTCTGATTTATTAGTTTAAAACAAAATCCTTAACCATACTATTTACAACGTTTCTACAGCAATCGATAAGTTATATAATAAAACTCATAAACACTGATTTATTTGTTTAAAACTGATTTGTCTATGTTTAATTTGGAAATATGTTCTATCGTATAGGTTACAATAATAGTGTGTCGTATTTCATATAGTGCAAAACACAAAGGTGTGCCGAAACTATTACGCTGTTTTATCGATACTTAAACTTTGAATTTTCTGCGAAACACATAAATAAAGCTCTATAATCATGTAATATGGCTTCAAGGCCTTTAAAAAAAATTACATAGCTAATAACAAAGCATCTTCATATTTATAAAATCAACTATTTAATTAATCAAATAAAAAAATGGAGGTAGTGTTTGAATAAATTTAAAACCAATATTTTAAGAGTATTATGTCATTGTTTATACAATACTATATAATACTAGGTTCATAACATTAATACTAGTATGGTAGTATGTTTAAAATATTTCTACACTCGATATCGAAAAAAAACATTTTAGACAAAATCAAATGTAACCTCATTAAAAACGATTTATTATCAATTCCTTCCTTATTTGCAGCTATTATCTTTGCGCGAAGTAAAGAGGAACGGAGACATTCCACAAGATATGAACATGCGACCACTTTTATGCCCGCTCAACCCGCCGCCTCCCCTCATCTCAGACAACGAGAAAGGTAAGACTTAATGTTGAACAATAAAGGTCAATGAAGGTCAAATCGCGTTCACACATGAGCCCTTTAACGAAAATAGCAAGCAAATACACAGGCGAATATTTTTAACCCTTAATATATTAGTATTAAAATATATTTAATTTTATATTGAGATGTCATATTTCTATTTCACTGTGTACCTGATATTTTGTACATTATGCTTAAAATACATTAAATGAATAGATTATTAATTTTGAGGAGAGACCCACCATTGGGTCATTATTTTTCAAATCGTTCTATTATTAGAAGGCGTAGATTTTCTGAGTTGGATCTTAATATTCACAAAGTATCAATTATTGAGCATGCATTGTTTTTAAATACTATCAATCCTATTGCTGGACCATCTCAAATTGTACCATTTTTCAAGAGAGTTATTTTCTGGCCAGAAGGTGAAGTTTACAACAACAACAAAAGAGAAAACGAGGAAAGCTTATCATAGTTGTGACTTCTCAAACTACACTTACCCTACTGCTAGTTTCTGTCGTACACATCGTTACAAGCTTACCATAAATGTTAAATTGCTTACTATTGTTAACGTAACGATTATTTTTTTTGTTGGCAAAGGGCATGTGTGTAGCCTATTTACGACTATAGAGAAGACAAGGAATACTAGTTGTAAAAATTAAAAGTCTAGTCAACTCCGGCATAGCCTAAAATCAACATGACACCTTTTAAAAACCTAGACTTTTTCTTACAATAATATCTAAGTTATCAAATAAACACATTAAATTTAATAATCATATAACTTGCTACTTACCTATAAATATTCTACAGCATGAAGATGGTAATTATTAAGTAACACTACGCAATAATGTTATTGTTAAACAAGACACGTAAACCTATTAGTAGGCCTATTAGAACATCACATCACTTTATAATGATTTGAAATCAGAACAAAACAAAAGAAGACGACAGACCAGACACGGCATGTGTGCCAACATTATTAAGTCACCATTACATTTTTACCAGAATTTTTTTTTCAATTAATCATAGATTAGATTAAGGAATGCAAGTTAAGACATTACAGTTGCGATTGCAAGCGTAAATAAAATATTAAAAATAAGTATAACTTTATATAAAATTATCAAACTAAGAATAATTAGACTTACTAAACCCATTTTTATTTAATTGTTGCCATCGTCAAAATATTGACAGAATAAAAACGAAAACCTATATTTATGTATATAAAGTTACATAAATTATCTTTATTTGTATAATAGATAGATATTATATTAACTGTATTGTTTACTTTCAATTAATATCAGGGTTTGATTAAATTGAACACATAACGATCATATGTTATAGATACAACTATTGTAGGATCATTAATTTTGCGTGAACTTAAGTTTTATTGTTATATTGGCTTGTCAACAAGAACTGTGCTGGGGGTCCGGGGTTCAATCCTCGGCCCCGTCACAGTTTTATCTGATTGCCAAACCCTTCCTTCACTTCTGACAAGACGTGTATTAATTTCAACTTCTGAATGTGTGGAATGCCAGGCCTCCACCGTGGTTCGGATTCCACGTTAAACTGTAGGTCCTCCATTTAATCTCCCAACCACCCTACCAATTCACATGAGCGTGAGTATAGCCCGAACGGATAGTAAGACGTGGTGGCAATAATAATAATAATAACCCTGACCTCACCATCACTATAAAACCAGACCAAATAATTTGAATAAGTTTTGAAACAATTACTCTCACACTTATTAAACTACTTAGTTGTTCCTTCGAGAACTGAGTAGTCTACTATAACGTTTCTATAGTTAAGGAGAGGGGGAAGACAGTTCTAAATAAAACAACTGGCATAATCTATTGATATTTAGTAATGTTTCGCTTTGGTTTCACTTTAGAAGAAATGGCACAATATTGAATTTATGTTAAGTTAATAGGTGTGTGTATAACCCGAACGGATAGTAAGACGCGGTGCTAATAATAACAATAATAGGTCTGATTTTTTTTTCAAATAAAATCCATATTGAATGAAAGGTATATATTTGTGACCCATGTATGTAACTTTATGATAATTTCAATATAACAACATGTAATATTTATTAGCTTACAGTACACTCACATAATTTTATTGATTTTTCTTCTGTTAGACACCTTAACTCAGAAAAGCGGATTCCTGAATTTGATTCCCTGAATGACCAAAAACATATCAATTTAAAATAGAGTTAGTTTCCTTTTCCTTTTATAAAAGTGATTTTTTTTCTAGAATAAACTAAGATCAGGTCATTAGCCAGCACACTAGCACTAAAGTGTAGAATAAATATAACAACAATACAATTATTTTTTCTGGATAATATATTATTTCTGCCCCTGTGGGCTCGATCTGTCAGGATAGCTTGCGGGAGGGGTTGGGTCGCAGGCAAGGTAGTTGTGTGGGTTCGAAATAATACGTAGAGTTACGAATTGTTGTTTAATAGAAGTTACTAAAAGATAATACAAACAGTGATGTTTAAAAGAAATATAAACTAAATATAGAGACTGGACGCTCGTGCTCGAACTGGCTTAACTCGTGGAAACTTAGACTGATGGAATTGACTGACACTGCGAGTGAACTCCTACAGAACTCGATCTTAGGACCCTGGGCTCAACGGATTCCTTCTAGATACAAGTGATATTGATAACCCGAAGATGTAGTCTGATACTGTCCGGCGTCGGAAAGCGTAACTGCCTGCGATATCGATGGATTTGTGACAGGCCCGATGCCAACAAATAAAATACTTTTTTATAGCCCACCTCTTTCCTCTCCAACTAGATCAAACATTGTTATGAGTAGTCAGCATTCCCCTTAAATGTTTCTAGTTCGTTCTATGATATTCGTTAAGCCAGAGCTTTTAAGCACGTGCGTCCAATAGAGTTATGTAAACCAAAACAGACATCCCAACATTCCTCAGGGCTATGACAGTTAACTAATATTGTAATTTTGTTTCAGGATATTCGTGTTCATGTCCTCCGTTCGAGTGCATGTGTGTCCGTTCCCCTCCTAATCAAACGCAGTACCATCAATCTCACTTGGACTCCACCTTTTGGCTGCAAGAACCTTTCCAAAACGCCTATCCCCACCAGGACGAGCACACGGGGGTGACCAACACGTTCTTCAACAACCTACACAACAACGAAGACAACAACATGGTCGCCAGTCAACAGCAATACGATTTCATACAGATGGGAGGCGAGCTCTTTCAACCAGAAGAAATCTTCCAATTGGACCAGCCTTTAAAGACGTCAGATTATACTTCGGTGCTTCAACATCAACAGGGCGTCAACACCAACAGTGACGCGACGACGAGATCTCCACCGATGCTTCTCGACTTGGGAAGCGGAGTGATCCATCGCAGCCAGATCAAACCTGAACCTGACCAAAACTACTGGATGATGCCTCAAGTTCAGGCTATGACCGATGAGAGCAACAGTAGCTCCAGCAGGTTCCCACCTTGCTCGCCCGAAGACAGTAACATGACCCTGAGTAACGACATCGGTGGTCATCACGTAACTCGGATGGAGATACCCGGTCCGTGTGATATGAGCTTTGGGGAGAGCCCCATAAGGATAGCATGTGATGCTTCGATAGTACAAAAAAATTCCCCTGAAGAACTTTCAATCAAAATACAAAGCACAAAAGATGTGATGGATACTCTTGGCGATTCTTTTCACTACGGGATGGAGTGCGAACGGATGAGAATGAACGTACCTACGGTGGACGACTCACCCATGTACTATCCTAGCCAAGAGTTGAGAATGGATATGGACAGACATCATAATCTTGAAGTGAGTTCTGTAAACAGTTACCAATACCCAGTCGACCACGAACCTTACAAAATGCATCATATCCCTAGCCCTGTAGATTCGCCCGTTTGTGATACAGACGAATTCAGATACACTTGTGCGACGAACAACCCAAGTCGAATAGACCTAAGTTGCGCGAAGGAAACAACAGAACAAAGTTATGGTGTACAGTGCGGTCCCACAGAAAACGCGAACTGTTCCTTGGAGTGTCCCATTATGGATTATCCGCTTCACAGTATGACAGGAATATACTGCGAAGGTATCAATAACTCTATGGGTTTGACTAGTGGTGGTGCAACAATGGAGACTGGTATCCCCTCTAGGAACCAGTGCACCATGGTACACCCGGAATCATTGAGAGATTTTAGAATGCATTGTAGTAGTTTGGCAGATGAAGGTTTTCATGCCTCGTCACACTTTCAACCTAACACATCTTTTCAGCACATTAATCCACAATAAAATAAATACTTAACTTTATTATGTGTGTATGATTTATTTTTGTTCACACTTAAGGCATTCGAAATAACTCATATTTATTCAAATTTAGAGGTACGCTTTACGAAGCTTCCTTCTAATTATTAATTTATTTCGATTCAAAAGTACAATTCTAAATTCAACAATTACAAAGCTTCGCGAAAAAAAATAATCAAAGATAAAACACACATTTTATGTTTATTTTTTCAACAAAGGAAAAATGGTACCAAATAGCTGTATTAAATTAAACATTGATAGGCGGATAGAAAAGTAAGGCCTACACACTTAACAAAAAACTTTTTTACATCCATTACTCTTTCCATTCTGTGGCCTGGGTCAGTTTTATTCAAGACATATATTTACCACTACAGGCTTGTTAGGCCTTATAATATAACTTAAGATTAGGACAGGCACAACATCCAGTCCCCAGTCGTTAATTTATAATTTTTTTTTTTCTTTCTCCATACTCAAACTTTGATTCGGCTTCAGGAATATCTCATATTTTTCGATTCAATTTTAAATTGAAAAAGTGGGCCTCGCACACCCCTATTAAAATTCATTATATAATTTTCAGCTTAAAAAAAATTATGCTCTTGAATTCCCTGTAAAAGATTATCGGTTTGTCACTGAATAATATTTGTCATAAGCATGTATACCTACCTACCTAAAAGCGCTTAAGGTTTGATTCATGGTTTAGCCAAAAAAAAGATTTATCATGGGTGAAGCGTGGGTTCTAGAATATATTAATATTACTTTATGATATAATAGGTTGGTTCAAGAACATGCACTTAAAGTAAAGTCAGTGGTGAAGAACAGACTTGTGCAGGGGGGGGCGAACGTGAAAGGGTTGAGAAAAATATTCCCTACTTGTACATTTTTGCTTAAGTTCACTTAAATATCAAATTTATCCATTATTAGTTTTAAATTAAATGTGGACATTGAATAAATAAACAGCAATGTTATTTTTTTAATGAATTACATACTAAATATAAAAGTAACCTTTTTTGTAGCATATAAATCGTTCCCTTTGCAAATATGTATGTGTAGATTGGATAGTCAGCGTTTGTATAATTGTATGCAGTAAGTCCCCTCTCCCACCCGTTTGAGGATTTTCCTCGCATGAGTGATTGAAGTGAGTGAGTGAAGGCCTAAAGAAGCCTCCTTTGTCAAGAAACCACAAGGATTCAAGAGATGTCGCTGAATTATCCCCTTGTTTTCTATTCATCCCCACCAGCAACCCACAAGGTAGGCCTTCATTTACGACACGAGCCTCAAAGTGGACGAGGTAAGCTATTCATATCACAACTTAATTTCGAATACAGTCGACTTTCTTTGTTTTCACAGGTTATTTTAACGTTGTTGTCTGGGATGAACAGCTGGGTGGGAGAAAATCACCCCCACCTCCCCCAAACTTTCTCTGAACTATCCACCCTAACCATACCCCTTAAATCTATTTTTTTTTATCACTGAATCTACCTGTTCAGATTATATGGAATCATGATAAATTACTATAGTTGGGTAAGGATGTGATAGGAAGTAATTTGTAAGTAATTTATCTGCATTTGCTTGGAAGGAGAGTGAGAAAACATTTAGGAGAAAATCACCCAGTACATCCGTTATTCGAACCCTGATCTCCAAGCCATCAGCAGACAAGTCTAACATGAGACTGATGCCTTAGACCGTTCGGCCACTGAAGCGGGTGACCTATTGTTAATAATCTTGGAATCACATTTAATACTAAGCACTATTGTTTGTTTTTAGTAGTTAACAAGTTAAAGTTGGTTACATAATCAAATAATCAGAAAAGAATCCCCTTCCATCAGTTTGCAAAAATTAGGTGTTACCGCATGGTTTTCCACTTTCCCTCTATACAAATGTAGGTAGATTTCCTCTAACTTCAACCTTCCTCGTTCCCGACAAATAAGCTTAGTTAATACATGTGTGTACAAACCAAATACGCAGTGAAACAAAGTGGAAAAAAAAAAGTTCAGTTCTTGTTGAAGCCTCAGTATAACATCACACTCGTATAGAGCCTGTTCATTTTTTGTGATTTAAAGGAAGTATAAGCCACCAATTTTAGATAATTTTTCTAAAGAGGTTTGCTTCAAAAGATATTTTAGTAAATAGCTAGTTTAACCTTGGAAAGAGTGTTAAAGTATGTAGGAAAAGATAGCAAGAGAGGCCAAGAAATATATAGGAGGCGCAGATAACAGAAAGTGCTCAAGTGAGATGGAGGCATTTTACTAAACTGACCCAGTTGATGATAAAGAAGTTCAAAACAAGTGATATTTCACCATAATCTAATAAGTACAGTAGCCCTGTGGCTTCTTTGGTGATGACTGACAGTTCACAGCTGACTTCTGACAGTCAACATTTAGGTATATACCTAAACTTCGACTGTCAGAAGTGACAGCTGATTAACACGTTTTTGCAGATCATATGGTTCAAAGTAGGGAAATATAATTTGGTCTGGTAACTTTTCAAAGCCGTTAGCTGCGAGTTGTGAACTGTCACTCATCACCAAAGAAGCCATGGGGCTACTGTAGATATACTAGAAGGTTGTTTATAGGAAGTGTAAGAAGCTGTAGACGCCATGTACACAGTTACAGGTAACTTAACACAATGAAACAGCTGAGTTACGAAATAAAAAAGTTTTTATTTTATGCTACATTTGTACAGATGGTTTTGCTTGGTGACATGACAATATTACACTTCTCAGCTGTGGGCAAAAAAAAAAAAAAAATGCTTGGGATGGAAAAAAAAAGAGCATACAACATTTGTCTCACTGATACCTAATTATTTCTACAAATTCTAAACAGATACACTTCCTTTAACCGACAATCATGGCACAATTTAACATCGGCAATTCAAGTAAAATTATCAATTATTTAAAAGAAATTCTTTACCTTACATATAGCAGTAAATTAGATTATAAAATTTTCATTCATCTTTAAAATAGGAGTGATACACTAAAGTTGATAACATTATCTATATTAATAAAATGAATTTGTGTATTTGTCCTTCACAAACATTGTGAGATATCTAACGCACATAGAGGTCTGAGCTTTAAAAATTAGTAGCCCCTGTGCATGAAAATGTGTACCTAGAAACCAAAATTTTAAAATTTAGATTTTTGTTTTTTAATTAATTAAAAACTGGGTCTGAAGAAATAAAATGATTTTTTTTTTCCTGTTTGAAGGAAAGAAAACTATTGCCTGTATAGTATAAATAATCCTACTGTATTATAATCACAGGAGTTTGATAAAAAGTACATTTATATTTAGATGTAAACAAAAATGATAAAAGATCCATGAAAGAAAGCACATAGGAATTGGGATGGAACAAATATATATATATATATATATATGAAAGGATTAAACAGAATATGGCTTATACACAGTGTTCCTCTTTTTAATATAAAAACTACATAGTGTTTAGTCCTTTTATTCGCTCCCATTTTTTCCCCCTGTAACTTCTTCCATACATAATATTATTCATAGTTTGTACTATGAAATTGGGTGTGTTAATAATGATGTCTTTAAATCGATATGAACAAATAGTAGGAACTGATGCATATATAAAAGAAAATATCCTTGCACTAACTCACAAACATTTCAGTATTTTTATTTCACATGTTATTGAAATTACAAACAGTTTGTATGTTGGTATTTTTTTTTAAACATTTTGCACCTTAGTTTCTACAATTATTCTACCATGATTATTAATAATTTGAAAAGGAGTCATTGAATAAGCATTTTATTTTACTAGGTAGTAACTTATGATAAGACCTAGTAAACAATAAAGATATAATTAATTTCTTAACAATAAACTTGTTTAAATTTTTTTTATAGTAAACAGCTATTTGAACCAAAATAAAGAAAAGAGAAAAACACTTTCATTAAGGCTAGATACGGAATGAAAAAATTTCAAATCTGTAGCTTTTAAGTCACAATGCTATCTTCTACAAATGAATAAGTGATTTTTTTCCCCCTCTTTAGCTTGTAAAAAATTAAAATTTAATTTAGTCACACTTAAAAAAAGTGTAAGATATTCCCTGTAGCAATTAATTTTTCTTATAGGTTTGTAGGTACACAATTATTTAAAATATCCATTAAATATACAAATATTTGGAAGGTATCTCTATAGAACATGACATAATTTAAAATGTATTGGTAATAAGACCCATTGAAACAATAAAAATACCATTTGGTCAAAAACAACTTATCATTAAGTTAGATATTTTTAAATACACAAATAAATTAAAAATTAAATAAAATCTTCTCAAGTTAAATAACGATTTGGCATGTTAAATAGAGGCTTTGGCTTTGTAGATTAACCACATTTTTAGATATATTTTAAAATAAAGTAATAATAAGCTCTTTATAAACATTAACGGTCAAGAAAATTTAAAAAATAAAATAATTTTTTTAAACATTTAATTAATAATGTCACAACATTATGAAAATATATTTGTTAAAAAAAAAAGGATCATGATAATTTTAAGAGATATTAGCCTATAAACCCTAAAAGAGAGTGAATTCATAGTTAATAATATCTAACTCGATCAAAAGATGTTAAGTTTATGACCACACAAAATATGAAAAACATAAAAAGTGAGCACAGCCGACCATCTAAATTAAAGTTGAAAGCATTTATGAGAAATCAACACAAAATCTATTAGGAACATACAAATTCTTGCACAATAACTTAATAATACATACAGTATATTTACTGACCAGACAAAAGCCAGGCTTCATGTGATTTACATAGTGAATAAATACCTTTCTTTAAACAACGAACAAGCAATACAATCCATTTCATCTCTGTAAAGCCTAGAAACAAACATAAAATTACTTTACAGCACTTTTCATTACATTCATACTATCAGTCACCAAAGTTTAAAAGTAACAATTTAAAAAAAACATTTCATTTCATGGTTATTAGACTACAGTATTGCAGTGAATATGGGGGTGTATAAGGTATCGCCTAGGCACAAGTCAGGTTTTTATAAATTCTTATTTATACATACATTTTGGATCTTATTTTGAATGCCTAGTTTTTTTTTAATGACCAACAGTTTCACTATCACAATCAAGTTTGTATTTATGTTTACAATATTATGTTGGGCACTTTTAAATAACAAATCACGATTCATAGATAAACAAATATATTTTTGTTTCTTTTGAATGAAATAAGCTTTAGATCATGAAAAATGAAATTTATAGTCCTAACACTGTTTTTTTTAAATGCATATGAAAAAATATATTAGTATAAATATTTCGTTTGTGTCAAATCCTATGTACAATTAACACTCATACCCACACATAAAAGTGTGATTTACTGCATCATTTTATTTACTTATATTATAAGTATATCATATTGCACAAATATATTTACAAAGCTTGGTTTTGAAAAACTGATGAACTATCTCACCAGACAAAACTTATGTCAAGCTTGAAAACAACAGTCTAGGTTTTTACTCACAGACATAACAATTACAGAACTTTAGAACAAATGTTAATATATACTCAATTATAACTTCCATGCTCAAGCATGCATGCTATGTTGAAAATCGTGCAATGCAAATACAAGTTTACTTGTGAGTAGAAATATCTTAAAAACAACTTTAATACGAAGAAACACTTTATACAGACATACAATTTAATATAAAAGAGAGAAAAATTCTGTGTGATAATAAGTTGTGTAATAACTACACAGTCACAGCCCTACAAAAACTGTTCTTTTTACACTATTAATAGACCAGAGGTAAACCATCTATTCATATTAACACACATAAAAGACTATACAGAGTGGACAAACGTTTTCTAATGAAAATGTCAGATCTTCTATTTCATGCTGTAGCAAAGTGATGTCTTTCTAATATCTGTTAATTATATTAATGAGCTTCCTTGCAATTACAAGGCGAGCGACACAACCTTATTAGATAAATTAACAAAAAGTTCATCAAGAGTTAATGTAGCCTATGCAATATTTATATACTATATATACACTAGTGCATTTATAAAACATTCGAACATCATTTTTCATTAGTTACAAAAAAAAACTTTGTATAGGAAACCTAAAGAGGAGCATATTTCCTGTATAATTATTCCTTACAAAATGATCTCTTATTACAAAAAACATAAAAGGCAAAATTCGCATTTGCTTATAAGCACAAACTAGTTTATTGATATAAAATGGAGCCTACGTTTATGTAGACAGTGATTAATATTTACTATGGAGGTACAGAGTATTGTTAGTAAAATATTATAGCTAGATATTTAATAGTGCAGTGCTTACTATCCATTAATTGCACTGAATAATAAAATGTTATGAGAGAATAAAAAACATGTTACACGAAAAGAATGATTAATAAAGGTAAATTCCATAATATATATATATATCGTTAGTAGCATTGGACAGGAATTGATTGAAAATAGTTTGTAATGTGTTACTGTCTTGGAAGACAGATGCTTTATAAGATATTATACTTTAACTATGCATTAAATTGTCTGAAGAGTATTTAAAATGTTAGAAAATTAAAACATTCGTGGTATTTAGATAGTTTAAACTAAATAGTAAGAAAATAGTAAACTAGCCAATACATCTTGCTGAAAGCATATCTATTTTAAAACATGACAAATTACTTTAACACTACCTAGTTAAGTCAAAACACTAAAATTACAGTAATTTTAATAACTCATATGAATTTTTATTAAAAGATAAATATTTTTACCGATTGAATAGACATATCTTGACTATAAATCACAACAAGTTTATATGCCAACTCCAATCTTTATTTTCAAATCGGAAGATAATTAGTCATTGCTGCACAAATATTACTTAACAGTATATTAATTTTAGTATATAGTTAAAACTTATTAACAAAATATCACAAGTCTTCTTTACCAATAACAGTTAAAAAAGTATCTAAGATTTTGGATGCCAAAAGAACCGTAGGCTGTCCAAGAATTTGTTAGTACATATTACAAAAATTACATGACTTACTTAAAAGATATTTTTAAGAACTGGTCACTCAAACAAAAAAAAACCAAGTGAACATACTTCAATAGTCATATTCACTTTGATTAAATATTTTATTGTGGGCTTTTATTGACTTATAAATCAGTAACCAAAAAATATAAGTTACCCTTATACTAGACAAAATAAAAACAATAAAGAAATGTTTTTTTTTCACTTAGCTGCTTCACTGAGTAGTGAAGATGGAGCAGTAAATGGTAACAAGGACAGTTGGGAGTGATGGTGGTGGTGGTGATGGTGACCTCGGATCAATACAGAATCCTTCGCCAAGGGCCTCACCTTCACGCGGTAGAACTTTGTCCCTTTTGGCACTCGGTAACGGTTTTCAGACTAAATAAAACATTCAAGCAGTTAGGCGACAAAGCAAAGGGAATATTGTCTTAAAGCAGCTTTGCCAAATATGCTTTAGTATGGGGAAAAAGTTGTGGGATAGGGGGGTACATGAGATGGAAAAAGGAAGAGATGAAAAGGGAGAAAGTGCACACACATTAGTAAAGAAGATGAGAAAATTACATTCAAAAAATAGTTTCCAGTGCATCTGGCTGAGGTTCAAAACTCAACCGCCTTTACCAAAGGCCAATGTGCATTAGACTACCTTCTATCATAAGTATAAATAGGTTTAGCAAATAATAAAAACTTAATAATAGTGTATAAACTATTATTTAATTCAACATGTACCTGCCTCAGTGGCATAGTTAGCTAACGTACTAGTCGTGTTGAACTCGACTGTCGAAGACAGGCAGATCGAGGTTTGAATCTCGGTCGAGTGAACTGGGGGGTGGTTTTCCTAAATGGTTTTCCACTCTCCCTCCACACAAATGCGGGTTCAATTTCCTCTAAATTCAACCTTCCCAATTCCTAATCCATTAGCATAATTAGTACTTAAACGTATAACCTGAACGGGTAGTAAGACGCTAAATAATTTATTTTTTTTAAATTCAATGTAATAAATGCAAAATAGAAATTAAAAGAACAATGATCAAATAAGGCCATAATTCATTAATTTGTTTTTGAAAACTCCACATGTATCTGCGAAAAAGATAAGCCAATTAATTATACATGGTTCTTTTAATTTATTTGGGGTATCTGATGTACATTTTCGGAAATGAATGATTGTATCAGCACTCAACTTAAAGACTAACTTAAATCAAGAAATAATATACAACCCCAGGCTGTTAATTCATTATTGTGGAAGTGTAGACTCACATTTCAACAATGATAACTTTTTCGGCTGGGAATAGAACCTAGAACCCTTAACTCAGTAGACAGACATGCTAATTACTCAGCTAAAGTGTCAGACTACATGGGTCTTAAGGTGAAAAGAAATATTCCTCAAAAAGATTTTTTACTAAACAGTTTAAGAATTTAAAACATTAACTCACCTTCTTCGCTTGGCAATATTCTTTATTTATTACTTCTCCAGTGCTGTACAACCTTGTTGGCATGCCATCTGAAAGACAAGACGACAATTAATGTCAACGTTTGTTCACACACATGATCATGTGTTTATGTAAAATGTATTCCAAAATTTAAAAATTAGTTATAGCTCGTTTTCCATCTACTTTCATACCATATAGTATAATGTTTAAAAATGAGGTGGCCCAATGGCTAAATAATTTTATAGTAAAAAAAAGCTTGATAAAACTAAAGAAAAAAAGGGAAAATAAACTATTTAAGAGTAAATTTGATAAAGAAAGCCCCCCTATGCTAAGAGGAAAAATGTGGGAAGAATCCAATGTGCAAAGGTGACATCTTCTTCCTTTCCTCTGTCTTTAATAGTAGTGTTGTTTGTATTCTCTTCTTTCTTCTTTGTGTTTGATAAAGACAACAATGCCGAACTATTATTATATTTGTGTTATAATGTGTGTGTGACTACTTCTACTATGAAAGACAGAATGAAAGGAAGATGATGTCACCTTTGTGCATTGGATTCTTTCCACATTTTTTTTCTTTACCTTTACTCTTAGTAGTTTATTTTTCCTGGTTTTCCTTATAGAGTTATATCGTATAGTAACTAAGAAACTTTCCACCCCCATCAGGAGTTGAATCACTTAAAGATATTGTCAAGTATCGTTAAAGGCACAACACCTTTAAAGCTGATGGCTACAACATAAGACTTTTCTCTCATTATACTAATAAAACATCATCTTAAGGCTGAGTGCACTCCGCACCAAACATTAAGTGACACCACACAATGGAATAACACATTTTTATGATATCATGTGTAGAGCTTTCTTGAATGCGTGTTTCCAAATGGAGTGGGTACACACTGCATGGAACACGATCGAACAAAACAATAATACATTACATGATAGCACATGTTTACACAAATCAGCCGTCTTCCTTACTCCTATGTTTCATTGAACAAAATGCATTGAACATTTTTCATAGTGCATGCACAACCATCTTGATTACTAGTTTGTCAAGTTGAAGAGTGAAGTGTGTTGGTTTAATATGAAGTTAGTTGGTTGTCGAAGCTAATTTTGATAGTTTTTGTTGGGTAGTAGCAAAGTGTCGGTGCAAAAACGAGAGGGAAACGATGTATGCCTACTTACTGCAGAGTTAGGTGTAGAAAAATGTATATTATTTGTGCAAAAGAGGCCTGTATTTTACGATTTTATCTTAAGGACAATTATAACAAAGTTTTCATCCATATTTTTTTTTAAACGTATTGGGTGAACCCAGATACTTCTATCACGTTCCTCTTCTTCATGCAACATCACCAACCACTAACACAACAAAACCCCTTTCTCATCACTTTCCTCAATCTTGACAAATACAAAAAAAAAGCATGAGCGAAGAAAATGTTTTATCAAGTATTGT
Organism: Timema douglasi; assembly: GCA_901482245.1. Lineage (NCBI taxonomy): Eukaryota > Metazoa > Arthropoda > Insecta > Phasmatodea > Timematidae > Timema > Timema douglasi. The sequence goes on along the minus strand of CABEEJ010000387.1, from coordinate 225,633 downwards.
TCCATCATGTTACATGATCAAAACTTCGTTAACACAAATTTGTTTCATTGTGTTATGCCACAATGTTTGATGTAGTGTGCACCCTGCCTAAATTGGAATAAGATGTAGCAATAAAAAAAAAATTAATATAAAAACTTTCAAACTGACCACAACCAGGTTTGAGATCCATAGTTTCTAAACAGTCCGAGTGCAGAAAGTAAAGTGTGTTCCCCTCTTGAAGGATTGTATAGTTGCGATGATTCTCATCCCACACCACCAAAACCGAGTCGCCAGCATTACAACTGGAAGACATAAAATAATAATTTAGTCTAATATGAGTTGGTGTTCAAACTAGATTATTTAATATATAACACGGTTTTATATTTTTCTCCATGGTAAGATTGTTTATTTTGAATTTAAATTGCCACTCTATTCTTACTGTCCAAGGATAGGCCTTCTATTTCCTGATTGGGCAAGCTACTTCTTTCCCCTAGATCCTTATTGCTAGGATTGACTAGTGGGACTGTACTCTCAAAGAAACACCATGGCCGGTGCTAGGGATTAGTTTAAGTTCTTTTTCACTTGATTTGATTTTCATTTTTTTTTTTGTGTCTATTGGTTTGTGATGGAGCCTTAAGAGAATTGCTCCCCCAAGTGTTATACATACATAAATAAATTTGTAAAGGTTTAAACAATGAGGAGGCAAAATAACTAACTAAATGATTATACAATCATGGAAAATTATCAAAATAAGAATATGTAAACTAATTAGGTGAAGAAAGTTCACCAAGAGTGAAGAAGGGGAGTGGGATGGAGACTCCATGGTGTCAGCCCGCAAGCGAGTTGTACCAAACAAGTGGCCGCTACATGGTGACCAAAATAGTGCACACATTTATGGATAGAGGGTGTCATTTCAGAAAAACAAACCCTCCGGCTATTAAGTTCAGTTTTCTAGAACAAAGTTGCTACTTATTCATTCAAGTAGCTCCTCATTTGTCCTCATGAGGCTGAGTTTGACCTCGATAAATCTCTACTACTTCAAAGGAAAATCTGGAGGCACCGAGGATCAAACTCGGACTTTTGCATTTGTGGCCAGGATCTCTTGACTACTAGACCACATAGACCAAAGGAATGAAGGAAAAGTGTGTGAAGAACCCAATGTACAAATAGGACATCATCTTCCTCTCTTTTGACTTCTATAGCAGAAAAAGTCACATACACATGGAAACAAGTTTTTGTATTTTGGCATTTTTGCCTTTTCGTTTGTTTTTTTTATTAAAGCAATAATGCTGAAATATGCAAAGAAAAATTGTTTTAATTGTGTGTGACTTTTTCTTCTATGAAAAGCAGAAGAAATAAATATGTCATATTTGTGCATTGGACTCTTCACACTTTTTTCTTATTTCCTTAGGTACGCTTTCTTCACTCAATATTCACTTAGTTAGTTTATAGTGCAGTTACCCGCCTCGGTGGCGTAGTTAGTTAATGCGCTAGTTTCATATTGAAATAGACTGCTGAGGACGGGTTAGTCAAGGTTCGAATTTTGGTCGAGTGAACTGGGGGTGGTTTTATCTAAGTGGTTTTCCACTCCCTCCACACAAATGCAGGTTCACTTCCTCTAAATTTAACTTTCCCAATTCCAATCACATTTAGTAGGGGGTAAAAGAACATACTCCTGTATTAATAGAGCCAATGACAATATTTAATATATTCACCAAACCACAAAATGTCTAGCAAGTTGGGGGGGAAAAGTTATGGAAAAAAGAAAATTTTGTATGGTGTAATAGTGAGGATAGAATGAATGAAATTTAAAAATAAAGAGATGTAAAATGGATAGTAAAAACAAATGATAGTAGAGGAAGCAAGGGTGAGATGGTATGGCCGCGTAATGAGGACGGAAAAGGAGAGAATCCGCAGGAGAGAGTAATCGAGTTTAAGTAAGTAGGAAAAGAAAGAGATTGGAGAAGCAGCTTACATTAAGTGTGTGTGAGAGAGGAATAGAATGGTTGAAGCGGGAAGAGGAATTTCACTAAACCGATCCGATCTAAGGCTGGAAACAGTTGATGATGATGATTATGATCAAGGCCCGGATTATGATTGTCTGTCATATTTTTTTGATACATTACAGACGATGCAAATGTGTTCATAAATTCTGTTCATCGTCCCCCTGGTTGTGAAAATGTTTATTTTATAGGTTATTATTTGTAGGTCAAATGGCAAAGTGTGAAAGTGGTCGTAATGACAAGGAAGAGGATAAGGTCTAGTAAAGCTAAAAAGTTGGATGAAGTATAGTTGAGAAAAGTACAGAATATAAAATATCTTTTAAGGGTGGGAGCCTGGAGGATCTAATAAGAAGAAGGCAGGAAGGGAGGTTGTTCTATAGCTGTGTAAGAGACCTGCTATAGAGAAGAGAAGTGGCCTTGAAGTGTAAGGAAGTGCTTTATAGGGTGTACTTTGTAACCATAGTCACATATGCAGCAGAAACATGGACAAGGAATGTAAGAGAGACTAGGAAAGTGGAGGCCATTGGAATGAAAATAACTGGGGAAGAGCTGGAGTACAGGGTGTACATGAAATGGTAGAAGATGCAAGACTGAGATGGTATGGGTATGTCATGAGGATGGAAAAAGAGAGGATGCCAAAGAAAATGTTGGTAATGAAGTATAGAGGAAAAAAGACTGCAAGGAAGGCCAAGAAAGAAATGGAAGGAGTAAACAATAAAAAATGTTCAAGTGAGTATAGAAGAATGGAAGACATTAAAGGAGGAATAATGGTGGAAGGATAGAGGAAGATAGAGGCATTTTACTAAATTGAGCCGGCCACAGGCTGGAAACAATTCATGATGATAAGATGGTAATATTTTATTGGTTTGTGTCATTTTTTGAGTTACTTATAGGCATTTATCTTGAGTAAGTTTAATCTTAAACACCATCAACATTTTATTAATGCACATATACTCAAACATAAATGTTTTCAACACACAGTTGTCAGAATGAGAAAAAGTAGGCAATGAACTTTGTATCCTCTTTGCTTGTATAGTTGTAAAATACACATTCCTGGTCATTTAAAGTCATTATTTAAAACCTTAAGGTCAATTTATAGGTAATTTTTTATTGTTTTTAAATCCTCAAAGTCCGGGCCCTGAAGAATAGGATGATGATGATGATTAAGTATCTAATGGCTTAGAAATGAATGAAAACAATGTGGAAATACTGTAAAATTATTTAATATTAGTGTTTGGGAAGAAGACAAACTTGAAAGGATAGTTAGGTCAGACCTCGGTAGAAAACAAAGAGACTTCTTTCTTCGTTTCTTCATACACCCTCTAAAACTTCTATCTTCAGAACACTCAAAGCACAGCTACACATACATTTTAATTTTAAACAATAATCATTCAAAATTTTGATTTGTCATTTTTGTAAGGCTCAAAAGATTTAGAGATACAAAAAACTCTCTAAAACTGTGTTTGAACAATTTTTTTTTTTAAATTGTCTGCAAGGTTGCAACTATTTTCTTATACTATCAAAAATATTATGAACTATTAGCCACCTTTGACTTATGACGGCTTAATGCTGCTGATAGTACAATGCATGCCTCACAAGAATACGAATGAAGAGTGACCCTGGATACAGGACGACTCCTAGATAGCTCAGTGGTTAAAGCAGTGATGTACTAAGCCAAACGTCCTGGGTTTGATCCCCATGTCCAAGAGTAATTTTTCAATTTTGAGAATACGATATTAAGATGCGGTCATAGCCTTAATTAACAAATATCATGGATATTTTTTTAAATAATAATAATAAAAAAAAATTTGTGTAACTATTTAAAAGTGATAAGAAGATGGAAGTGTGAATATTGTATGAATAAATTAGGAAAGAAGTTAAAATGTTTCTTTCCCTAGTTAGCTTTTCAGTTTGACCTGCTTCCCTATCACTTACTGTAAACTATTTTGCAGTGTTTCTACACTGTTAAATGAAGAAGATACTTACGATACTATACTAATTTTTCCTTGGTTAATTAGAGATGTTTGGCTTCGAGTCTGTAAAATAAATACAACTAATGAGTGTGGAGGTTAGCTAATTTTGAACATTCCGTAGTACACACAATTTTTCAACAACATACAAATAAATATATACCTTCAGGTTTTCACTGCTGAAGATAGCTTGAACAGGAAGAAAGAGAACTCTTATTAAACCACACTCAATAAGCCTTTTTAAAATGTCTCAATTCTTCTAGGTTTCCCAAACCAAAAAACATTAATTCCGCCATTATTTTATGTGAAAATCAATTAGGGGTGTGTAAAATCCACTTCCTCAAACTGAAGCAAACACAAACCAAATACATGAAATATTTTCAAAGCCTAATCGAAGTTTGAATGTTATTTTTTTAGAGTTGAACATAGATACAGTGAAACCTTCCTTAAACAGAATAGCGAGGGTCCAAGATATTTTTTCGTTAAAGCCAGGTTTACATTTAATGGAGGTGTACTATACAAATTAAACCAGGGACATGCACATAATTGAGAGAAAAATCATAAAATAAAATACCATACTTATTATTACACAACACTCATTATTCACATTATAAAAAAATGAGCATATGGAAACACTACACTGAACAGAAAAACATTACTCACTTTGTCTTTATTTTTTTCACTATTCAAGCAGGTTTTTCTGCATACACTTTATTCTCTTGGCTCCCTGACTTTCCACAAACACTTCAGCCTGAGAAATCACACTAAGCATATCAGAATCATTCCGTTGTAGGACAAATTGCTGCAGTTCCTTCTAATTTTCTAAACTAGCAGTAACTTCACTCATAGAAAATCGTGCTTTTTCAAAACAATTTGTCACATTTTCTGGCAACAACATCTTTATAGCTTGACTAATCCAAATAACCGCATCTAGAACTGAGACGGTTCTTGCAAGCTCAGAGGCGGATGATGTAGAATTCATATTGGCGAGCAAAAATTGCATTAATAATTATCGATAGTGTACGTTAACATTCCGAATGGTGGCCTGAGCTATTGGTTGAGAAAGACTTGTTGTGTTTGGAGGGAACCAAGCAAGTTGCACGTTTTAAAGTTCAATGTAGGGGTGGCATGTTGCGTTATCCAAAAACAACAAAACATGCTGGTTTTTCTTTTTCATTCTGTCATTAAAAGCCGTTAACCATTCCTCCATGATCTGTGACGTCATCTACTCCTTTTTGTTAGATCTCCACTCAACGGGAAGTTTCCGCATGTCCATGTTTCTGAAGCGTCTTGGCTTTAGTGCCTTACCGATAACTAAGGGTTTCTCCATTTCACCTGACATAAAACCACATAGAAAAACAGTCAATATTTCTTTGCACAATTTTCCTCCAGAACATTATTCACCTTTCAAACACAGTGATTTATTTAGTAGCGCGTGGAAGAACAGACCAGTCTCGTCACCATTTTCTAATGGTGATTATGGAGGGAAGTTTAACAACTCAATCTTCAAAGGTTTCACTATTTACACCACTCGATTCACCACAAAGCTTGTTAAAAAATAGTCAATATCTTTTGTGAAAACTCTCCCAACTATCCATTAGATGCTTTGAATTCAGTTTTCCCACCTTTTTAGCGTATCCCTGTACCATTGGACCCAATACACGATTTTTCACCCTAAGACTGACAAACCACTCCCACACTATTTTATTAATGTCTTCGTTTGCAGTTTTCTTTAATTTTATTTTTATTTTTCCATTAGCACAGTTTTACCATAGCTTCGAAATTTCCGTTTTCTTCTTTAGAATTTCGTACACTTTAGTTTTACCAACGCTAAACATCTTCATGATCTGCTTAACAGATAATCTATCTTTTTCACTCGTGTGAATAGCTTTTAGTATCGTGTTTGGATCAAGCAAAACTATCTTTGAAGCCATACTGGGAAAAACAGAGATAACAATCAACAGGCAACAACAGTTAACAATTATGTAAGCAAGATAGCAAAATAACTAATAAAGAGAAAGGGAATATGTCTGACCTGACATTTCAACTCCTAATAATAGAAAGGAAGAATTAGAGAAAACAAATTCTGTAGAGTGTATAAGATGTCAAAAAAAAAATATCTAAATTATGTCCACTGGAACATTGGAAATTTTCCATATAAAGGCTTATTTTGAATTCTGTTTCCACTTATTTAAGCTGACAATTTTGCTATGGGCAAAGAAAATTCGAAGTTTTCGAAGCTTCGTACACCCTTAATATAAAACAAAATATGCTTACTATTTTCAATGATTAAAAAAAAAATCTTGGTAAAAGATCAATTAAAGAAAGATATATTAGTGGTATTCACAAAATCACATTAATACTAATTGTTTACGCATCAAATTCCTTAAATTTTTCAGTTTTTCCCCATTTCTAGGTGCATATGAGCCTTAATTAAATGATAATGCATGTTTGTTTATAAAATATTGTGTGTTCTACTAGATTTCAGAAACAGCCAGCCATCACAATGGTAAGCTGAAGAGTCTTTATTTTTAATTCACAGTTATTTCTAATGATTTAACATAAGGATTTATTTAATTATTGACTTGTATGCATTCACAAAGCAGGATTGGTGGCTTTTGACAGCTGATGTAAATAATTACACTGAAGTAGAGTTACTTTTTCTATATGTATGACAAATCTTGTTGCCTCTATTACACACGGTTTAAAGATATGTATTTAGAATATTTTTATCCTCAATTGAAATTTAAAATGTATTTAAAATTTAAAAAAAAGTCTAATTTTTAATTTTTATAACAAACATTACTTTGTAATAGTTGTTGAGTTTTAAAAAAAAAAATAAACTGTCAACTTTCATTTGCAATTATTGTTGGGTATATCCCTGATAATTCTCCAGCAGTAATCTGTCAACACTCCACTTCCTTTGGTATCGTTTACCATAAGAACAATGTTTTTGTGAAAAGGATTTACATGTGTTACTAAGTATATTCCATTCACGATAGGTTTTTACCTGGATGACAGTTCGAAAATCATATGTATAGGTTTTGGGTTGCCAACACTTGTAAAAGATCACAGTTTTGTTATAAATGTAAAGATCTTTAATTACCTGTTATATATTACATTTAAAATAACGTAAACTTAAGTTTTCTCATACTATTTCATTTTTTTAAATAATTTCTTTTTGTCCAACTCGAAACAATATTTTAAACATAATTAAAAGTACTTATTTTTCGTTTTGGAACGTTACTGATTTTGTGTAATATAGTGCATACATCAATACCTTTTAATACAAGCATCGTATTTACTTGGAAAAGAGAAAATTGTTGTCATTTTTTTACATACAATACATGATTTTATGATTATTTTATCGTATTTTGAAATATTTAACTGAATAAAGTATTTTCATCAACTGCGTGTCTGCATCATTGTAAAAAACTTGTTTACCGTTATGTTCAATCATATGGTTTAAATTCGTCAGTCGCCATTTTGAGGCTATGTTCGTTAGAAGTTTTTGTGAAAGTGGTGTGAATATTTTTTTAAGTGGAATAAAACGATAAATAAACTTTGTGTCCGACCTAAAATAAATATATAAATAATATTGGCCTAAATCATTGTGGTTAACTATCACATTAATATATTACCATCTGTTTTCATTACAGTCATCCAAAGTGATAGATGTCAGCTGTTGGCGTAGTTATATATTAGGGATAACTTCTAGTAACATTTCGAGCTGTCATTCAGGTAAACTTGGCTCGTGAATGCCTTATACATCAAGGTTTAATGACCTGCTTCAGCAACCGAATTGTCTAGGGCGTCAATCTAATATTAGACTGGCCTGCTGATGACAAAGAGATCAAGGTTTGAATCCCTGTCAGGGTCAATGATGTTGGTTTTCTCCTAAATGGTTTTCTACTCTCCTTCCACACAAATGTGGGTAGATTTACTCTAAAATGTTTCCTTCCTTATCCCTACCCCATTAGAGCAATTATGATGTAACCTGAACAGGTAGTAAGATGCGATGATAAAAAAATTAGTGGGAAGAAAACCAAACATGAGTGTAAAAATTGAATATTTTGTGAAATTGTGTCCCCCATTGTGCCACATGACATTTTTCCAATGATTTCTTGGCAGCATCTGTGGCTAGTTTATTTATATGTGGGCGAACTAAAATCCTCTCTTTCAGCTTTGCCTAACTCAAGTGTGAAAATTTCTGCTAGATATAAACAAAACAAAGCTTCATAACTTTCAGCAAATTATTTTAAGGGATTGTAAACATAGCTTTCACTACAAGAGATATATTAAAAAATCTCTAGTCATTGTGTAGGACACAATCAGCAAAATTATGGGTAAAAAAGCTCACTTTCTAGGTTGTGATGTATTAAAATCAAGTTAAGGTTTACAAATTTTTATTTATTTAAATTTATACAAAATTTTGGAAATAGTTTGTTGTTAAAACTAACAAAAAAATACATAAAACGTATTAGTTTAAAGAGAGTACCTGTACTAATAAAATAAAGTTGGACTCCAAATGCAATAACAGTTAAATAGTCTCAACAAATTAGCATGGCTTTATAAAGCTATATAAATAAATTTGAGGTAGGAAGTGAAATATTTTATTTACTCAACAAGCTCTCAAATATTTAAACTTATACTTGCCTATAGGTGTGGTATGCTAAATGGTTGTATATCCTAGTTATTTAGAAAGAAAAAAAAGTGCTATTTATACAATAGAAATTGCGTTAACATTGCACAAGTTAATTAACCTTGAACATTTTTTAAAACACATTTATTATTCAAGCTTTCAATGCCACAGACAGTTTTCAACGCTCAGAGGATAAACATGGTTGCTGAATGTCTAGTGTCGCTCAATGTTCTTTACGCTGATAAAATTGTTTGCAACTGTGACATATTTAATAAATAATGTGTTTGTGTGAATAGTATGTATTCAAGAAAATAAAGTTTAAATTGTCTGGTTATAAAAAATGAATATAATTAAATTAATTATAAATAACAAAATGATTGGTTTTTTGGTTGTTTTTTTTGTCATTGATAAATGAAAGAATGTAATCAAAGGTGGCAAGATGCTGTCCAAGTAGGAGTCGCGCGTTCAGGCAGTGAAAATGAAATTTTTACAATCCATAAAACAAGAAGAAAAAGAATCAGCAACAAAGACGTTAGAGCAAGATTAAATATAAGGGAGGCTATGTTAGAAAAATTTTGAAATCACGTTTGGGGTGGTTTTGCCATGTAACAAGAATGGAAACAAACAAGACTAGTGGCAAAAAGCTGGTTGGAAGAGGAAGTAACTAATAGACCAAGAGGAAGACCCAAGAAGTGGTGAATCAACCTAATCAACAGTGACGTGGCAATGAGAAACCAGAACTAAGATAAGTAATGGAAAACCAAATATTTATGAATCGTGTGGAATGGAGGCAGCTTGCTAACAATATACCCGGCACCGCTGGAAAAATTATTTAATAATGACAAATTTAAGGTATACTTAGTAAGAGTGACTTAGTAAGTAAGAGTGACATGTTCAAGCATTGTACTTTCATGTGTAAAAACTATAAAGGCCATTTATTTTTTGACTAGGAATTACTCTAGATTCAATACATTGGTGGTTGATCCATAGCTTAACAATGGTCTTCCTTGGTTTAGTTTTTAAATTAAGATATTCCTAAAATGATTTAACTTGGGAAGCATTAAATACTAGATCATGTATAGAATGCTTTCTATATTGCAAAGTATCGGTGTTTAGGGCCACTCTTAGCAGACATAGGGCCCTGGGCCAACACTAAAGGTACAAAAACAATTGTGCCAAATTTGAAATAAATCGATTATTGAATTTAAAAGTTAAAGTGAAACATATCCACAGACAAACACATGCAAATCGGTGGAGTTAAGATGGAGAACTAATTCCAACCACATGATTATGTATGAAATAAAGTGCATTGAGCAAAAAAATGGTAATAAATAAAATGATAGAAATTTGTTTGTAAATACGTGTTAGTGTTTTTACTTTTAGTTGTTCTCTACCATTTTCCTAATATTCTATAACTTTATTTATTACCAACCACATGATTATGTATTCATTTATACATTCTGACAATATTTGCTAGACCACCTATGCAGCATACCTATACTAGAGTGTAATTGTATTATATTCGGAAGAAGTTATAGGAAAAGTGGATAGAAACATATAAAAGGGGGGACAAACACAATATGGCCTTTACAATGAAAAGAAGAACACAGTTCACACTTTACACTGCTGCCAATGGACAAAGAGGTAATGGTTGCCTCTTAAAGAAAATTGATCGTCACCGCCCAATCCCCCAACCTAGGTTTCATTCTATCGGAATTCATCAGGGATGAGTGTTAAACGCGCAACGCAACTTCCTAAAACCCAGGTCGGGGATTGGGCGGTGACTATCAATTTCCTTTAAGATGCAACCATTACCTCTTTGTCCATTGGCAGCAGTGTAAAGTGTGAACTGTGTTCTTCTTTTCATTGTAAAGGCCATATTGTGTTTGTCCCCCCTTTTATATGTTTCTATCCACTTTTCCTATACCTTCTTCCAAATATAATACAATTACCTCATAAGCGAAAAGAGTTTTGCCTTATTGAGTTATACTAGAGCGTAAGTAAACCTAATCCCCCCGCCCCCCCCATTAGTTTTTTTCCCTGTACAGCCGCAACATTCGCACACCCATAAGGAAGGCCCTGGTTCCACTATATTTTAGAGGACCAGGATATCTACCGGATTATGCAAATCATATTTCATGACCTATACTTGATTTTTTTTTTAAATAGGAAGAAAGAATTCCCACACACAGCCTTGACCCTACTATAGTTTTCCCCTCTTATATTATTTCTAATATAATTTTCTGTCTTGTATATTTAAGATAATTCTGAGCAAAATATTTATTAAAAAAGGTACTATTCTTACATGTAAAATGAATTTGGAATGCAAAAATTAATGTACTGTAAGCTATAATTCTACTCTTTCAATTCCAGATAATATTCACTGATTTAGCCTACGGTTCTAGTTAGTTATTTCATTAGAAAAATAAGCAATGCACTACAACCACTAACTACTAACCAGCCTCTCCTTGATTTCGAGCTCCTCTTGTAAAGTCTGCTGTATAGGCTCTGGACTAGTTGCCACGTCACGACTGACACCTTCTCTGCAACATTTTACATACAACTCTTCAATATAGCTGCTAACACCAGAGGGAATTTTTATAGCATCACACCTTACTAACTAACTGTTCAGGTTATACATGTACATGATAATGGGTTAGGTATGAGGAAGGCTGTATTTAAAGTAAGTGTACCCACATTAGTGTGGAGGTAGGGTGGAAAACTATTTTGGAAAAAAACCACCCTCATACACCCAAACGAGATTTGAATACCAATCTCTCTGTCATCGCCAGTCTAGTCCAAGACGAGAGTGTCGCTTTAGACAGTGAGGCCACTGTAGCAGGTTAAAAGGAAAATGTTCATAAATATTTTCACAACACAAAATAATAAGTAAAAAAAAAATTAAATGGTTACTCACTGTACAACAGCTACAGACGTGCTCATGTCAGATGAGCTGGTGGTACTCATCTTAACATCAGAGGAGGCATTATCCGCTGTCATTGAAGGCAGGCAGCTAGAGTTCTTCTCTCTCTCCTCTGCCAGCTCTGTCTTGAGGCGGGCATTGACGGACTCCAAATTGCTGAGACGCTCCAAGACGTCCCCAGGTTCAGCCCCCAGGCTCCTAAGCATATTATAATAAATTCATTTTAAAATGGTTTTGGGGTGTACAAAGTCTCAATAGGGTGTCCATCTAAATTCTATTTTAAAATGTCCTGACTTTTTTCAGGTTTTCAAGAACAAATTTCCAACTTTTTCAGTCACTGTTTTATAAATTTTATTTAATGTCACACAATTTTATTAATATCACAATTTGATGTAATAGTATTTTTAGACAAATAGAGCATACACATTCTAAAATTGTGTCACTCTATGAAGGGATTAAAGGGTATAAGCCTAAAGGAATGAATAGGCTTTTAGGTATTAAGATCTGATTAAATTTCAGTGAGATCATCTTGAGACATTAAAAGAGTGTCTTACATAAATATAGTTTATGTAGGAAATAAAGTGCATTGAGCAAAATCAATTTGAAATAAAAATTAAATTATAGAATATTAGGAAAATCGTAGAGCACAAATAAAAGTAAAAACACATAATATATATTTACACACACACACACTTTGATATTTTGATTCTATTATAGCATCTTCCTCAGGAAGTAGTAGTAATCAAACAGTTTACAGTTTAAAATGATTAGACACAAAAATTTTTTCTTCCTTTAACAAACATAGAATTATTGGTCATTTGTAGAAACATGCCCCAACTTTGGCTAATGACGCACGGTAGAGGGTGGAAAAAACACAAAAATCACCATTTGACCTTGAAAATTAAGATTACCGTAGTATTTCAACTATGTTAAAAGAAATTTGTGGTGTGTATTACTTGAAAGAATAATTATATTTTAATAATTTTTCATAAAAGTTGTTTATGTTATTAGCGAATTTATGAAAATTACTAAAATTTTATTAAATTTCTCTGATTTTTTCCTCGTTTTATAGGTCGCAAGACACCCTGATGAGAAACCCTAACTTTCTATTATGAAACTATGATTAACAATTAGTTATTAGGCTAGGAGTAAGTTAGTGTTATCAGTGCTTTCCTTTTATTTTTTCACTCTTTTTTATCGATAAAGGCTATAAAACTGTAACATAAAAATGTTCTTTGTTTTTCAATATGTGTGTGACTTTTTCAATTACAGAGGCCTGAAGAAAAGAAGACGATGTCACCTTAGTGTAATGGATTCTTTCCAAGTTTACCTCTTTCCCTTGGTGGGCTTTCTTTAGTATCGAGTCCAAACATTGGAATTTAATAAACTAAACTTTTTAAGTTGTACTAAAGAACAAACACAAGTACGTACATAGGCCCAGCCCCTTGTTCATCTGTGAGGCGACGGATAGTCTCCTGGTGGCGATGGCATTCCTCTATCAGCGAGACTTCTCGTGCCCTGGCAGCGTCCAACTGACGATCTTTCTCTCCTACCACTCTACGCATAGCTTCGTTAAACCAAACCTGAAACACAAGCATAATTACATCTTTATTGATTTTTTTTTTACTATGGCTTCTTATTATTTGCTCAGGTTATATCCATATGTACTAATTACACTAATGAGTTGAATGTTTAATTTAAAGGAAATGTACTAGCCTTTGCGTGGAGGGAGAGTGGAAAACCATTTAGGACCACCACACAAAATTCTTAACACAATAGAATAATAGTAGCCAACAGACAACCACCAAAAGTCTCTAAAAACAACTTATGAAAAGTAATAGTAGCTACTATCGAAGGTTACACTATTTAATTCTGTTATGTGTTTTGGCGGTTAGAATTTTATTATTAGTCAAGGTCCATTTATTTTTAAATAAATTTTTAAGGCAAAGCAGTTAAAAGCGCTTACCCAGCCACAGTCGATTATGATGTGACTATGGGTACAAAGAACGTCCTATACAATACTTACTTAAGCTTCACTCTATTCTCCATAACAGGTCTCTTACACACCTATAAAGCAACTCTGCCTGCTACCCTTTAATCATTAAATCCTCTTTACTCCCACCCTTTGCCTCAATCCCGTTTCCAAAATATTTTACTCTCTGTACCTTTCTCAGTTCCACTTTATCTAACTGAATAGTTTAAAGTGGTCCACCAAACAACGCTTATTCTACCCATCTAATAAACAGCACATGTTAAAACTTGGGATGGGATCATCAAACCATTAAGGATATTGAAGACACAGTGTTAGATTTGAAAGAAATTAAAATAAGTTTTTTTTCTTTCTAAAATTTTATATTGACAGTTATTGTAGGGCTCTAACTCTGTTTATTGATAGTTAAACCTCAACATAATTATACTAAAACATAACAACCAGACCCCAGGCCATTGCTTTAACACTTAGCTGAATGAATAAATGTTTTAATAAAGGCATTTTAGAAAAAAAACAAAAAAACATTTAGTTTAAAGTTGGGTCAAACCCACTATTTTACAAAACAGAAACTTTTTAATGTTGAATCCCGAATATTGAAAAAAATTATGAACCTATGAGGAAATATAAAGGTATAATGAAAAATATAAATATTATAATAATGTAAACATTCTTTCTTATAATCCATTCATTATAACATTAATATATTCTGTTAAATTACTGGTGTGAGATCTGGTTGTTGAGTTAACCCTATAATTATGTTATTTTTGAAACACCAATAAGCATTATTAGACCTTTAATCAACCAAATTTTGAGGAAAAATTAATTATTATTTTTTTATTTAAGGATTTGAATCTTGAATACAATATTTTTCTCAAATCCTTAAATAGTCTTAAGGATGTGAGGTATTTGAGAGCTCAGGATTCAAGGATTCCATCCAAAATTTCGTTACTATTTAGACTTGCTGTTATTCTAATATATTACTTTTTACTCTTTTGTTCATAAATTTTTTTCAAGATTCGAATCTAAAATTAAGATTCAGATTTAAATTCATAAAATAATGGAAATTGTAAATGGTTAAAATTTAAAGATTATATTAAAGCTGAATTAGTAACCTGTTTTTCAGCATCTGCCCTCGTTTTGACGATTTTGATCTTTTGTTCCAGTGTGGCTTGCCACCTTGCCCGCTCTTGCTCGATGGCAGTCTTGACCGCTGCTTCCTTCTCCGCACACAGGTTAGATCTCTGCGGCATTCAATCAAATACAATACTTCAGTGTCACATTGACGTGGAAGTACTAAAAACGCGTTGAAAACATTTCCGACCAATTGATAATTTAATCACCTACCTGGTATTCCAAGCCATCTCCAAATTATGGGTACTTGGATATTCCTAAAAGGGGTGTTCAAAAATAAGACTTAAATGAGAAGGAACCTAAATTATTTTTTTAGAAGACAGAGAACATAAACTATTGAAAATATTATGACTATGTCAATTATACAGAAATGAAAATAAAATTAAAAGGGATGTGTGAAGTACACTTTTTCAATTATTATTTTTTATCATTGCGTTCCACTACCTGTGCAGGTCTTTACTAATGGGATAGGTATAAGGAAGGAAGTATTTTAGGGGTAATCTTTCTGAATTTGCATGGAGGAAGACTGAAAAATAATCTAGGAAAAACTACCCTTAGTAAACCTGACCAGGATTCGAGCCATGTACTCCCGGTAATCAGCAAGCCAGTGTAACACTAGAGTGACGCCTTGGACCGTTTGGTCACAGAAGAAAGTCACATGCCAATTGTTTTGAGCACAGAGAATGGGTGTACACACAATCCAGTGACAATAGACTGTTAATGTGTGTATTTTATAGTCCTGATAAAAAGTTGGCAGTCAATGCTATACCTAAGATAACAAAGTAATTTGATTTTGAATTATTATATTTTTTAACAATATTTGGTGGATTATCGACAGTTGAAAGAGGGAACTACCTAGAGAGTTGACCATACCTCAATTTTCTCGAGGCTAGAATCGCTGGGGCTGCAGTCCAAGGCCATGCGGAACCTCGACCTGAGACTCTCGACCTCCGCCTTGTAGTCTTGTGTCAGCTTGTCGCATTGATCCTTGAGCTCCCGCACCTTCTCTCTGTCAGCCGCATCCAGCTGTTGTTGTAATTCCCCACATAGCGTCCGGCACTCATAGAGCTGGGATTCGAAGGACCTTGACACCTCCCTCCTCTCTCGCACCTCTTCCTCAAGACGCCTCTCCATGTCTGCACGCAGCGTTGCCAGCTCTTGCTCTTTCTTTTCTATGCACTGTAAAGAGGAACAAGACTTTAATGGTTATTATTATTTTGAGGTAGGAAAAATCAGTGAATGTAATGGGGTCATATAATACTTAAGTTAGCTGTGTGAAAACCTTCAACAAAAAGTTGCCTAATAAGCACTTTTTACTATTATATCAAAGTTTAATTAGGATTCAATCCAAGGTCATATTTCACTCCTTCAGTACAAACCTTGCTTAGATAACAAACCCAATGAAAATAGGTGTAGCGGTACTCTCTTTTTCTGAGCAATTTCAGTAGTTGTTCGTTATAAAGTTATCTCAATTAATGTTTATAATTTTGAAAGTTTTTTTTTTAATCATTGAAATTTACTGCTTGTTGGGCTGTTCACAGATTAACTAGATAGGGGATGTTCAAATCCTCGAGTCCTTTGAATCCCATGATATTTGTGAGATTCGAGATTCGTAAAAATCTAAAAAAAGTATCTTGAATACAATTCTGAAGACCTTGACTTCAAACAATAACGTTAAGTAATTAGTAAAAATAATTATATAGAGTTGCAAAGTTGGGAGGGTAACAAAATCACACACACACAAAAAAGGACCAAATTTTATCATTTTAATTATTTGATTAAAAAGTTGATGACATAATGATTAATAAATATGGTATTTGTCAGTGGCCTTAAACAACATTCTTTTATTCAATTTTAAATATTTTCACTTCAGAATTAACCATTTTTAAGGATTTAATATGGATTCGAAAGGAAATTAAAGATCCGAAATTTGAGACGTATAGGATTGGACCCATCTATAATATTAACATTAATTGGGTAGGGGTGATTAAGGTAGAATTTAGAAGAAATATGCCCACATTTGTATGGATAGTTCGGGAAACTTTTTTTTTTAATCGCCATAAGTACACCTGGCTAGGATTTAAGCCCCCACCTCTCTGCGACCAGCAATACAGCCTATTGTGAGAGCGAAGCCTTACAACATGCAACTTCTGATGGAGTAGAAGGTGTTTTTTAAATGTGAAAGTTAATATTAAATCAACCAGCTTTGATGGTCAAATAGTCTAAGACGTCACTCTAGCATTTGATTGGACTTCTAATGAGGGAAAGATATGGGTTTGAGTCTTGATCAAGTGCATTGAGGGTGGTTTTTCCTAAATGTCTTTCAACTTTACCTCCATGCGAAAGCGTGTTCACTTCCTCCAAATTCAACCTTATTCATCCCTAGCACATTAATATAATTAGATTTTTTATTTAGAGCCGCGTCTTACTACTCGTTTGGGTTATACGCTTTGTACTAGTTACGCTAGTGGGTTAGGAATTGTACATGTTAAATTAATAGAGAGGAAGTGAACCTGCATTTGAATAGAAGAAGAATGGAAAACCATTTAAGATAAACCACCCGCACTTCACCTGAGTGAGATTCAAACTTTAATTTCCCTGTCCTCGATAGTCTAGCTCAACATGAGACTAGTGAGTTGGCTAACTATGCCACTGAGGTGGGTAGTGTAATTAGTGCATATGTGTATAACC
This sequence comes from Timema douglasi, assembly GCA_901482245.1. Classification (NCBI taxonomy): domain Eukaryota; kingdom Metazoa; phylum Arthropoda; class Insecta; order Phasmatodea; family Timematidae; genus Timema; species Timema douglasi. Next base: position 208,304 of record CABEEJ010000387.1, on the reverse strand, counting down.
TGAACAGGTGGTAAGACACAATCATCTTGTGATGGAAATTTCACCAAAAAAACACCCTTTACAATGAAATATTTATTATGTTGAAAAGCTATATCAATCTTTGACTGTACCTGTTTAAGTTCCTTGATCTTCTCATCTTTGGCATCTATGTCGACCTTTGTGTCCTGTTTAAGGTTGACCATCTCTAGCTCGTGGTCCACCGTCAGCCTTTGGATCAGCTCCCGCTCTCGAAGGACCTGTCCCGCAACTATCTCTTGCTGCTTGCCGGCGAGACCCGCCGCTAGGTCCCTGCATAACCTCAATACCTCGTCGCGCTCCAAGGCGGTCTTGGAGCGCAGCAGTGCCAGGTCATCCCTAAGATTGGCCACAGCCTCCCGCATCACGCGGCTCGCTGCCTCCAGCAAGTTCTGGACACGCTCCACCTCATTGCGGGTGCTTCCAAGGTTTTCCTGCAGGCAATAGGTTGCCCCTTAAGACTTGTGTGGCATTGTAAAGTACATTTCACAAAAATTAGTCTTATTTTGGTAGGAAGGAACTTTTTGGCAGTTATAAATAGTACTAAAATATTTTAAATATATATGTACGTAAAGTCATGTGGTCTGCAGCTGTCATTTTTGATAAGAATTGTATTAATACCTGAAATAATACTACTAATAAAGTAAAATGTTATTAATGAAAAATAAAAAAAATATTTTTTGTTATTTTTAAAAAGTTCCTTGCAATCAAAATCATACTCTAGTTAAGTAATTACAATTAAATTTTAATGTTATATTTGGAAGAAGTTACAGGAAAGGCGAATATAAACATATAAAATGGAATGAACATATTTCTCCCTAAATCTCCTATGATTGATTTTTCATCAATTTCCTTTTTCTGCCTTTTGTGATTTTTTATGTCCTCTTTTAGGAAGCTACGTTGCATGTTTCACACTCCTTCCTGATGAGTTTCGAAAGAATGAAAACTAGGTCAGGGGGATTTGGCGGTAACAATCGATTTTCTTCAATAGGTAGCCATTGCCTCTTTGTCCACTCGCAGGAACGTAAAGTGTGAATTGTGTTCTTATTTTCGTTCTTTGTTCCCTTTTATATGTTTTCTATCCACTTTTCATGTGACTTCTTACAAAATTAACAAAATACCTCAAAAATCAAAAAGAGGTTTTTCTTAAAAGAGATTAGTATATGATAAGCAATACATTAATAAAAACATAATATATAAGGACTAAGTGTTAGTAATATATTTATGATTTTTTTATATTGAAAATGGGAAAAGTTCAAGTATATTATCTTACATTTTGTTTTTATGAATCATTGTAATTAATAAATTTAACAAACAATAAACTCTCAAATGAGAAGCATACTGAGAATGAATTATTATAAAGTATGATTATTATTATTAAGTTTTCTGTCTTACGACAGCTCCATTCCTTTAGTCAGTAAGCTTAGACCGCCAATAAGCTCTGTCCTCTGCTTCCCTCTTCATCTTCTAGAAATATCTATATTTGTAGTAATAAAATCATATAGTTAAAATTATTTTAATGTTTGCTAGAGCTATTTAAAAGTATAAAACAGAATTGATGTTCAAAAATAACTCTTAGCAAAACACATAGTTTTGCATAATGGTAGTAAATTGTGCTTCATGATTGGATATTATTAGTTTCAGGAAGCAAACAGTAGTTAACTTTGAAAAAAGTAATAGTATTCCTGATTTCGCAAATATTATGTTTTTCAAATGTTTTACTTCAAAATAAAATCCAGTGTATTCTTAAGGTGAATATATTCTGAATGATCACACACGTGACCTCTTTTTTTTTCTCCTAATATTAAGGAATCTACTGCTTATTAAGGTTATCTGTAACTTACAAGGTGAATTAAAAAAGAAAAATGCAACTGTAATTGATTTAAGTGTGTCAATAATCCATCCCAAGTACATTTTGTTGTTATCCAAACTTAATCTGAACTTATGTTTTAATTAACTAAGTTATATGGGTAACTTTCCAACTGGTAAATATAAATAAGATTTCAATTTTCAAAACAAATCAATACCGGTATCTTGAATTATACACTTAAACTGATTCTTAAAAGAATACAATGACTATATTAAATTCTAAACTGAATTTGGAACAAATATCTATTATTTAAGAAAGTTTATTTTGATTGTGAATCAAACCTTATATATTTAAAAAAAAACTAAATTGAATTAGATGTATTTCTTTAGCCACCCTATTATATCTTTCACAATTATATTTATAAGCAATAAAAAAAACTTTTACCCACCCACCCACCCACACCCACACCCACACACACACACACACACCCACACCCACACACATATAAGGGGCTGAATAAATATAAAATTTAAACATCTGTGAATCCAAGTTTCTATTTGTTAAATTTAATTTTTGGTTAGTTAACTTTAATAGATTATGGATATATTATAAAGATTTGAAACATCAGAGGTTCATCAAACAATGTATCAAATAAATTATTTTACCATCACAATAATGAAATTAATATACATACTAATTGAGGGATCCAGTGGGAGAATGAATTCTTTGCCAAGACAAATATAACCTTTGGTAGCTGTCTATGTACCCTTTGTTTACCCCGTAAGGCAACAAGCTTTCCTTACCTTATTCCACTATGATACACTTATAAGATTGGGTCATAATTTAATCTATCAAGGTAAAACTGCTATCTTGACTTGAACTAGCCTACATCATAATGGAACCCGCCAAGGTAAGCTTGCTCAGGATAAAAGGAGTGTCTGTGTCAGAGCGACAAGTATACCATGATTTTATTATTATTATTAGTAAATACAAACTTTTTTTTTTGCCGACATGGATAATATTTATCAAAAGTGACAGCTACAGATAACTTGACCTGGGATATGAATATGTGAAAGTAGATCTATTAGCTTTTTCTAAAAGTCGGATGTGTCCATTGATAAGAAAACTGGAGTATAGAGGATCTAGTTCAGCCTCAGCTTATGCCTTTGAATAATTTACAACTGGCAGATGGGTTGGTGATGACACTCAAAGATGTCAAATTTCTCTAGAAGAAATATGAGTGCTTTGGTTTTATGTAAATTAGTTTTGAAGTCAAGTTCTGACACAATCATTTCAAATGTGCTGATCAATCTTGAAGTAATTCATGAAAGAACAATAAGGCTGATAGATTTCTATACCTTTTGTTTCCCTTTTCATGGGTGATTGTAACCGATATTTATGGGATAAATTAAATATTTATATTTTGTTTTGTATACAAATTAAGTTGAAATAAGTCAATGAAAGCCAACAGATTAAAAGTATAGAAGCACAGCTTATGTTTGTCGAGGTTGATTGGTTTTACAAATCCAATAGATAAAGTTTTTATTTTAATTCCAGAATATTTTCAAGCATGTTTTATGGGAGTTTTAAACACAAATTGATCGTTTTATTCTTCCACAGAATCCTTCAATTTTTCACCATATTAATGTTAACTAAAAACTAATTTATATAATACATACGTAATTAAATGGTGAATGTCAAATGACGAGGAAAGGTTTAGGTTGAAAGGAACCAAACACCGGGCAACCAACTAGGGCCCAAATCTAGCAAACACTAGACCATAATAAATCATGGTTTAGATGCTTTAGAGAAAAGAATATTAATTTCCTTGCTAGACAAAAGGAAAAAAAAATTGAGAGATCAGAATGTATTGGCTATCAAATAAATCATCCAAGATAAAAATAAAAGGGTTGAAAATAAAATTTTAGGAAAGGTAATTAAAAATTAATACAAGTCAACCAAACTCACTAAAATTGATTTTGCAACAGCCATTGGTGATTGGTACATGATTAACAAAACAAATAATAAACAGTATTGTATTGGCTCGAATATAATATGCACATAATACGACCTCAAAAAAAAAACTGTCTCGACTCTCGACTATTCACTGAGGTAAAAACTTAATAAATTTGACACAGTTTTAATTTAACTTTATGTAGTTTCTTCTCATTCCCTAGTTTACTTGAGATGCCGAGGAAGCTTTTTTTTTCAACATTATCACTCACTTGGAGATCTACCATAGGTGATTTTTTTTAATATCAGTTACAAACACAGATTTTTCCACCCACTAACTATGAAATATTGAATTACCAGTTCATTGACATTGAAAGATGGAAATCATATTTATCTCTCTTTGTTTTGACCTTGAGCTTATTATTAGATGTGCAAAATGATTTTTGGCGGGCAGTACATTTTCGGCATGTTACAAAATATACCTCTGTAAGAATCTGATTTTGTTTTCTGTGTAAACTATTAGGCTACGCATAGACTATTATTTGAGTACGGTCTTTGGAAGGACATTTTTATTTAAAAAAACATAGCACTATATTCGGGCCTATGTTGTATGAGTGTTTTCAGTATTTGTCGCTTTGGTAGAAATTTTAAACCATTCTTCAAATATAAAACATAAATTTATGGCACTAAAAGATGAATAGTTATTAGAAGAGTTTGATCTCAACAGTATCCACATAAATTTATGGCACTAAAAGATGAATAGTTATTAGAAGAGTTTGATCTCAACAGTATCCACATAAATTTATGGCACTAAAAGATGAATAGTTATTAGAAGAGTTTGATCTCAACAGTATCCAAACATATTGCAAATTTATATTTTATATGGTAGATAAAATAAATAGGATTTGGGACAAATAAAAGAGATAGCTAAATATGATTTTAATGGTGAAAAGAATAACAAAGTTATCGCTTTACGTTGGTAGTAAAAGGCCAATTCCATTACCTCTTTGTCTAATGGCAGCAGTGTAAGATTTGAACTGTCTTCCGCTTTTGATTCAGTCTGTCTCTTTTTTTTATTTGTTCCTATTTCAAATACTTTCTTTTATTTAAGAAAATTTTAGTCTGATATCTTAGCTCAATTGGTAGCACGTCCACCTAGCAAGTTAAAGGTCACAAGTTGGATTCCCAGCATGGCCGAAAAATGTATAATTGGTGAAATATTGGTTTACCCTTTAACAATGATAAATTAAGGGCCGAGGACTGAATGTTGTGTCTGTCCTAGGCTTAAGTTGAGTATAGGCATATGAAGCCACGACTAGCCTAGTGAGCTGAAAGGAAAAAATATATGGGTTGAATAAAAAAAACTTATCCATATTACAGGCTGTAAACAACAATGGATGTAAAAAGTATGTCCTGACCTACTTTCATAATTATTTAATTTAGGTGTTTTAAAGTCTCTCTTTTATATTGTTTAAATAGATTTAAAATGGAGAATTCTAAAATAGATTTATGTCCAACCACTAAAATCTTGCTGTAAGGTAAGCAATAATGGCCCAAAAATATCTAATGTAGGATATCAAATAAAGATTCCTGTAATTACTATTTGATATAACTCTATAAGGAAAACCTCTTTTCGCTTTATGAGGTAATTGTATTATATTTGGAAGAAGGTATAGGAAAGGTGGATAGAAACATATAAAAGGGGGGCGTTGCGCGTTTCACGCTCCTCCCTGATGAGTTCCGATAGAATGAAACCTAGGTCGGGGGATTGGGCGGTGACGATCAATTTTCTTTAAGAGACATCCATTACCTCTTTGTCCGTTGGCAGCAGTGTAAAGTGTGAACTGTGTTCTTCTTTTCATTGTATAGGCCATATTGTGTTCGTCCCCCTTTTATATGTTTCTATCCACCTTTCCTGTACCTTCTTCCAAATATAATGTAATTACTATTTATAATCATATATATTCAATACTTTAATATCGTGTCCAAAACAAAATGCACTAGAGCAAAATAATAGTGAAATGTATATATAATATTTTTTTTAAATATGTTCACTAGTATTGGTTTTGAAAAAACTAAGAATTAAAACAAATAAAATAAAGTTTAGAAATCAAATAATTTTAATTAAATTGTATGAATTTATCATTATTAAAGAACAGTACATACGAATTAATATGATCGAAAAATCAAAATAATTACTTCATAAATAAAGGTTTGGCGAATTTTATTGCAAACCCTTACAAAAATGAGGAAATAGCTGTGGCATTATTCGTACACAAAAACAAACAGGCCGCTGGCATTCCTCGTGCACAAATTATGGAATAGGCATGGCACTAAAAGGGTTAACATAAATAATAGTCAGTTGTTTCGTGCTCATGTTATGTGAGGTGACAAATCTGTATCTTAGGATTTACTCTGCGCCTGTTCTTTTTATGCCCTTTATTAATGTTCTTTTTATAACCCCTGCAAGCATTTAGATTGGATTTTCTCATTGTGATAAAAATAAATAAATGAAAGTAATAATCTATAGGGATATGAAAAGAACAAAAACACAATATTCAAATAAACGTGATGGAAAAACAAATCGGTAATGAGAAAATTTTTGTATTTGGTTTTATCATAGCCAAGAAAACATCTTTTGAAGCTAAAGATTTTTAATTATTTTTTAATATCCTTCATTTATCTAAGTTTCATTTTTGTTATGAAATAGCCTAATTTATATAATATCCATAGACTAAATCAGTGGTTCCCAAAGTGTGCTCAGAGGATCCCATGGGATTCAAAAATTAATTTCTATAACCGATAATTTGATATATTTTTTTTTTTTTAAAAAAGCAATAATATTTTGACAGAAACAATCGCAAAACTTATTTAATTGACTATATGTTTAGTTATTATGACTTAGAATATATATCTAAGAGAGCTCCTGTTAAATATATCTTTAGTGTCCGATTGAGCCACCTCTGTTTATATGTTAAGTTTTTTTCTTTTCTGAATCATAGTGTAAGTGAAATTGTTATTTCCCTCCCTCATTTGCATTCATTGGATTCAAACGTCTATAAATAAAGATCGCAGTTTAGTGAGATGCTCTTTCTCACTTATGCTCAGCATTGTACTCGTCGCATTTGTTAGGTAGGCCTACCGTGCTCATGTTATTTATATATTAATTAGGGTTAGTCAATTTTTTTTTTGTCTTCATGTGGATAAAAATTCCTAATAACCGTTAATGAGATCTCCTCTCCTTGTATGTTTAGTCGTAGATACAATAAATTGAGTGAAATAACATACAGTAACCTTGATACTATAATTTTAAATATTCATCAGGGATCAGTGGCTAAAAAGAGGTAAATTAAGTAAACAATCAAGTACTACCCCAGCAAAGTACCAGTGTAACCGAAGTTGTGAGTGAATCTCAACGTTTCATGTCTCCATCTAGAAATGACAGCTCTAGGACTGATGAAAATAGTAAAAAAAAAAAGTAAATACAATGATTCCTCTTTGTCTCCGAGTTTTACGTATACAGGTGATATAGGTGATAAAATTGTCCCTGATGCACTATGCGTCTTGTGCAACAAAGTGTTATCAAACAGCTATGCTACCTGCCAAACTTGTAAACATCGTGATACTAATCACCCTAAATATAAAGACAAAGATGTTAGTTTTTACAAGCGTAGTCTTGGGGCATTAACAAACTGTCATAGTCTTATAGTGAAAAGTTCAAAAAGTGACAATGAAAGAACTACCATCGCTGGAACCATAATAGCTCGTGTGCTTGGTGAGCAATCAAAAAGGAAACTTGAAATAATTGAGTTATTTAATAATACTGTTAAGTGTCACATTCAAGATCTCTCAACAGCATGATATAGAAAAAGAAATGATGTTACGACTTGTAGCTGTCCAATTTGTCTAATTAACATGCTACAACTAGTTGAACTAGTTGTAGCATGTCAATCGGACAGATTGGACAACTAGAGACTTAAATGTAGTTTCGCTTTTTCGTTGTGAACTTGACAAATCAACAGACTTGTCAGACTAGCAGTATTACTTGTATTTGTGCGTTAGTTGTTTCAGAACAAGATCGAGAAGGATTTGTTGCTCTGTAAATCTCTTGAAAGTCATAAGACTGGAGAAGAAATCTTGAAATAAATTAATAGTTACATAAAAGAACACAATATAAGTTGGGAAAAGTGTATTGATGTGTGTACTGATGGAGCCAATGACAGGTAAAACGGCAGGAGTTGTGGCACGTATCAAAGAGATGGCGCTGTCTTGTTTGAATGGTCATAGTGTGCTTCATAGAAAAGCGCTTGTCGCCAAAACTATGGAAAGAGAAACTGTTTTGGATGATGCTGTAAAAATAGTTAACCACTTAAATCAAGGCCCCTTAATGCCAGAATGTTTAAATTACTTTGCGAAGAAATGGGAAGCGAATATAAAACACTGCTAATTGACACAAAAATAAGATGGCTGTCTAAGGGAATGGTTCTTGTTAGAGTATTTGAACTTCGCTCTGAAAATTATTATTTTATTTATTTATCACCCATTTGAGATCTATCCCTGTTTGGTGAATACCTCTCGGCTTCAGAAATTGGCTTACTTAGCGGACATTTTTACAAGAATTAATTAACTAAATATGTAATGTCAAGGAAAGGGTGTGTGTGTATTTACAACAAGAGACATAAATAGCGTATTTTGATCGTAAACTTGAATTTTGGAAGAGATGTGTTGAAAAAAGAAAGTATGAATGCTTTCAAACTTTGAATGACTTCTTGAAAGAAATAGAATCTAGCCTAGAAGAAACTGTTCATAGTAGCATTGTCCAACATTTAAATGGTTTGCAACAAGCGTTTAAGATTTACATCCCATCTTCTACAGATGACGATGACAGCGCAAAAAAAAAACATATTGTGCTTCAGAGAAACTGGATGCAATGTATGTGCAAAATTATGAGTGTTTGATAGATATATAAAGGTTTTAGAGAGAAATTCAGTGGTGAAGTTCCTCTGGTTGAATTCCGGTGCAGTCTTCTTCAAGAATATCCACAAGTGTCTTAATGTACAGTATTTAAACTTCTTCTGTTTCCAACAACTTATCTGTGTGAAGATGGATTTTCAAGGTATGCAGCAACAAAATCTAAATATTGTTGCAGAGTGGACATTGCACCCGACATGAGAATTCAGCTGTCTACAATCTCTCCCAACATTAAAGGACTTTGTGAGACAAAGAAACAAGACCATTCTTCACATTAGTACCCTAAAAAGTAAGATTGAATATTTACTCAGTATACTAATATATGTATAATTTTTGTATTCTCTGGAAAAATAATACACTTATGCTTCTTAAATTTTGGGTAGCACTCATCCAGACCCACTGTATTTTATGCAATCAAGTGTGTGAGAATCCGTGGATATCTTACAAAGCCAAAAGGGATCCGTGAGCAAAAAAGTTTGGGAACCACTGGACTAAATGATACAAGACACATGTGAGAATCAACCACCAATGTTAGCTGAATATTAAAAAATAGAATTTATTTTAAATAGTTCATGTAAACAAAATTAAAAAAAGGAAGATTGAAAATAATGGTTCTTCAGGTTGTTGTATTAAAAGACTGAAGTAGGTAACATACAAAGTTTAATTGCTTTAAATTTTAAGTAAAATAGTTACAGTTATGAGTAACTTTAGTCTTTACAGCAAGTAAATTTAAAAATCCAACTTAAAATCAGAATTATATTATGATTAGATTCGGCTTTTTTTTAAAAGCAATGAACCCGAACGGGTAGTAAGACGCGGTGCTAAATATTATTATTATTATTATTATTTTAAAGCAATGACATGTTAACAAAAAGGATTATGTTGATATTAAATTGAATCTTAATTTACACTAGTTATAATTTCAAAAAATTATAGTACTAAAAAACAGACTTGGAATAGGGGGATAACAATGTTTTAAATTAAGAATAATATTGTTGGTGTTGTGTTTGTCGCAGAGACTAAAGTGAGACAATAGCACAAAAATTGACTTTAGAATTTTTCAAATTATGCATTGTTGAATTTATAACGTCTATAAAATTGAATAACCCGTCTAAAAAAAAGTTCAGCATGGAACAAAGATAGCTCCCTTCTGAAAGTTGTGTGCGAGTCTACAATTCAGTCCAGAAAACAACCAAAACCTGAGGAAGCCAATGTTTGGAAAAGGCAAGGGCTGTCGTCTAAGTTGGGGCCTGGTGTTCTGTACCTGCAGGAGGGCAACCAATGTGTGAGTGTCCTCTCTCCAACTGCCGCTGCAGCTCGGGGACCACCTGCACGTTGTGGCTACTCTCAGAGTAACTGGACGGCATCGACTCGTCTATGTAAAAGTCAGCAGTGACGAACTCCTGCGGGGTAGGGGGAAGAGCCTGGGAGTGGGTGGATGGCGTGGAAGGGAGGAGGAGGGAGGGGAGTGACCTCTTGTCAGCCGGGACACCAACCTCCAGGGTCGCGATAACGGATGGGTCCCCCATCTGGGCTTCCGTGACGTGACCTGTCACAGCGGCTGTCTGCTTTGAGTCGAACCTCAGTTCAACAGGGCTCTGACCCAACTTCTCAAACTCTTCTGTGTCAGTCTCAGACTCAAACCCCCTGAAGCATAAGAAGGATAAACACACCATATTTTATTTACCATATTAATCTGAATCCAAGACGAGGTTTTTCCCCAAATTTGTAGCTTCAAAATCTAGGGGTCGTCTTAAAATAGCAGACTAGAGATTGGGTTAGGCCTACATCAAAAGGTAACATTTTAATCTTTACTTAATGTAGATACAATAGTACAAGGGTGTTTTTTTAAAGATTCTATCCATTTTCGCAGATTTTAAAGGTTTAACAGAGATCACAGGATATTTGGTTATTTTCATGGATTTTTAAGCTATTTTTTTAGGTTATCGTTAAAAATAACAACCTACAATACTCGATTCCTTGATACCCATAGTATCGACTGGTATTGCGATAATCGATATGATATCCATAGTATCGACTGGTATTGCGATAATCAATATGATACCCATAGTATTAGCTGGTATTGCGATAATCGATATCATACTCATAGTATCGGCTGGTATTGCGATAATCGATATCAGACCCATAGTATTGACTATAAATGGTGTTCATTGTAACTACCTATCACTATTTTATTAATTGCATTTAAAATCTTTATGAGTTATATCACAAGGGTTCGAATGAATTATATATAAGATAATATAAAGAAAGTGTGAGCTCAAATGTCAAAAAGGAACTCTATAAACTATATATTTACTTTAATAGACATAATTTATTTATTTTTTACCTTCAAGGGACGTTTTCTCGTCTAGTTCTTGTGTCTCGATACTGTTTTTATTTTCTCGTCTTGAATTGAAACAATGGTACTTGCACATTCCTATTTTTAATAATATCAAGTAAATTATTATCTTTGATTAGATGTTCCTAGATCATCGGTTTCGAAATAGGACTAAATATGCTTGTTTAATTATCAGTACTTTTTTATGCTTGGCGGTCATGACGCATGACTAACGGTAATTTATAGCAGACATGTTTATCAGTTAGATTTTTTTTAACATGTGAAATGTGTTTATCTTCTCTTTATAAAAGCAACAGCTTGTTGTACATTTGTCTATTAATTTATTCCTATATCTCTTTACTTTATATTATTTTGTTTTCTGTATATCATTGTGAAAGTGAAAGTGTCACATTTTAGAAGCAAACGTGTTAATAGTCGAATCCAATGTAAGTATTTAGGGGGAGTAGGGTATTTATGAGACTCGGATTTTCACTAACGATTATCATTTGTCATAATAAATACTACAGTAACTTCTCATTGTTTTTACTAAACTTTTTCAAAGTTAACCTTCTTACGCAAATGCAATATTTGAGACAAAAATATTAATTCCTTAGCAATTCTGCAACCCTAATTAGATTTTGTGTTTTGATTAGTTTTGTTTTGTAAATAAAAAACAACTTGTTAGCATTACAAAATAAGTCTACAATAATTATTATTTTCTTCATTCATGATAAAATAAATACCAATTTAAAAAAAACTATTCAAACATTGAAAAACTGGAGGTTGTCTTGGATTAGGGTAGATAAGGTATTATTAATGAGTTAATAGACTAAGCATGCATTTTAAAATACACACTCCTGGTCGGGTCTATTGAGGGTAGTTTTTACTAAATGGTTTCACATTCTCCTTCCATGCAAATGTCGGTGGATTACCTCTAAAAGGCTAACATCCTCATCCCTATCCCATTGAAGTACTTATCATCATATATGTGTATAACCTGAATAAGTATTGGTTTAAAAAAAAAGTAGTGAATTAAATGTCTGGAGTTTGGTTGTTGTGTTGGCCTAAGCTACTAGTAAGCATCATGATCCTAAAAAAATGGATGTTCAAATATATGAAACACATTCTTTTTTTCAACTCCTTGAATCTTGAATATTCACAAGTATATAAGAATACAAAGGGCCTATTCCTATTCAAATCACACAAGGTGTGTGAAATAATTATAAAACCAACTGAAATTTATAACAAAATTAAAGTATTTGAATAATATTACTTCACGCCATTGTTTATTTGGAGCATTACTAATATTATCTAATACTTAAAGTGTAGACTATAGGAATTAAGTTTGTTAGGGGCATGTTAGCTGTCATGAGAAGAAACAAGATTAGGAATAAAAATATCAGCGAAAGAGTGGGATTGAGGGAGTACATGAGATAGTAGAGGAAGTAAGACTGAGATGGTATGGACATGTAATGAGGATGAAGAAGGAAAAAATAACAAATAGAATGGAACTAAAGAAAGTAGGAAACAGACCGTAAGGGATGCCGAGAAAGAGATGAGAGGAGCAAATAACAGAAAATGTGCAAGTTAGAGGAGGAAGAATGGTGTAAGGATAAAGTAAGATGGAGGCATTTTACTAAACTGACCAGGCCATCGGCTGTAAACAGTTGATGATGATGATTATTATTATTATTATTAGTATTGTAATTGTGTTTACTGACCTGTCTTGGCCCTTGACAGGGATAGGGACAAGACTGGGGGCCTGAGACAGAAGGGACTTTTCAGAATCAATCTGTTGAAGTAATGTGGGCCCCAAGTTCCTGACGAGGCCAGATTCAGTTACCACCTTCGCCTGAAACAAGCATACCCGTTATAATAAATTAATAATATTTTACAACACTCCAGAAAAAACCTTTTTTCACTTTAGGGGTAAATAATTTCACAGATCTAGAGCAATGAGCGATGAACGATTTTTTTCCCCTCTTTTATGTGTTTTTACATAAGTTAAATATTAACTTAAGAAAATAACCACTAAGATGTTTCTTTTTTATGTGTAAGCAATGACTGTAGCTCACTTAAAATAGATTTTCAAACGAGAGATTCTAAACGGCTGCTTTCTCTTCATTAATAAGGATGGTGAACTCTACACAATGAGTCCAGTTGACTACATCATGCAAACAATATTTGGTTATAACATTCATCTGCATATGTTTACAAAATAATAATGTTTCATTTTGAAAATAATATTTAGTGTGGCTCTTTCTTTACGTTATAGGATATTACAAGTATAAATATACATTTCAACTAATATTGTTTTCAGCCTGTGGCCTGGGTCAGTTTTTTTTTATTCAAGCCATACGTTTTCCACTTCCGGCTTGCTAACCCTGTCGTAGATTCATATGCCTTATACCAAACCCTTCCTTCACCTCTGACAAGACATCTTGTGAATGTGAGGAATGCCAGGCCTCCACCGTGGTTCGGATTCCACGTTAAACTGTAGGTCCTTCATTTCATCTCACAATCACCCTACCATTACACATTAGCGTAAGTGTGTATAGCCCGAATGGGTAGTAAGACGCGGTGCTAATAATAATAATAATAACATATGCCTTATAATTTAATTTAAGACTAGGACAGACACAACATCCAGTCCCCTGGCCGTTAATTCATCACTGTGAAAGGGTAAGCCCACATTTCACAAGTGATTAAGTTTTCGGCCATGCCAGGAATCAAACTTGTCACCTTTATATCAGTGGAGAAGACACGTTACTAACTGAGCTAAGGTGTTGAATTTGTATTAGCTTAAAATTGTTTAATATTTTGGCGCGATTCAAATTGGAAATATAAGTATTTATTTACAGAAGTCATGGGTATATATTATAGCTTGGTATCAATCAATCAATCAAACCATGTTTGTAATCAGCATCGGCATTCAAATATTGGTATACAGTACAATGTATCGCCGAGTGTACCAATGTAACAATATATTGTATCACGTATGATACATAACCGAGAAGAATGATGCATTGCCATGTTATATGTTGCATTTTTTTAATCCAAGGACCTCGGGTTCAATTACTGTGCCCGGGTGTCAATTCTTAACCAATACCAAGCTTTTCATTAAACATAGCGTATCAAATAAAAACTTACGATGTGATCTTCCAGTGTAGAGGTTTCTTCCTTGCTTTCCGACTTGAGCGTCCCTGCGACAGACTTGATGAGGAAGAACTGTGTGATGGATTCAAGGTCGGGGAGAGTCAACGAGAATGTCAACTCTGGGAGCTCTTGTTTCAATAGATGAATATCTTCAAGAGATAACTGTTAACAATATACACTTAATGTCAGTCAGCCATCTCCAATAATCGTAGAGAATTCAGTAGGGGTGTGCAAAGTGCACTTTTTAATCTGAATATTTTCTTTTAATTGTTTTATGATTGAAAAAATATTATAGTGTGGTTATTTAAATTACTTTATGCATTAAAATTACTTGGAAAATGTTTTATTGTACAATTGTTAGTAATATTTTGTGTTGCTCTAACAAATCAAGTTATTATCACAATATGTAATTCAATTTCTTCAGATTTTTTCATATAAATAATAATTTATAATGTACAAAACAACTCAGAATAGCTGTAATTGAACATAATTTGAGTATTTCAGCTGCAAATATTTTTACTGGCGAAGCTTCAAAACTAGAATTTGTTTCAAAGCAAAGTTGAAGCCGATGTTTGTTCCGAAGTCAAGTTGAAGTTAAAAATCTTCGTACACCCCTAGTATTCAGAGATGATGAAAGATAAGACAATGGACAAAGTCGGACTCAGTCTGACAAATATTTGATGGGGACTATGACAGTTTAACTATCTAATGCTAATTAAGATACACAATTTATCTATTTCAAAAAGTATTTTATTCAAAAGTTTAATTTCATTTAAATGATAATTGGGCCTTAAATTTTTAGGAAGTATATATGTCTTGTTTTTTTCGGATATAATAAATTGTGTTTTTAATCAAGTGTGTACTTAGCTACAGTAGCCCTATGAATTCTTTGGTGCTGACTTACAGCTATGAAAAGTTACCAGACAAAATTATTCATCCCTGCGTCAAACCATATGATCTGCAAAAACATTTGTTTGGCAGCTGTCACTTTTGACAGTCAAAATTTAGGTATATTCAAGAAACATATATGACTTATTTATTCATTTGTATTTATTGATGACCTTGATATGTAGATGTTAGCCCTAGTATCGATTATTAATTTTTTCTACAATATTAAACATTTAAATTTTTTTAGCATTTAATCCTATAATATTATTAATTAATTGATTAATAATTATTAATTTTTTTTAAATGTATAAATAATTATTTATTAATAGTATTATTAATAACATTATAAATATGAAAAATCTGAACGTGTAGTATTATACAGAGAAAAAAACTCACTGTCCTAAACCTTTTTAACACTTTTACAACAAATAAGTCATATTCGTTATGAACTGGCTTGTACCCGAGTGTTTTCCAAAAGGGTCACAAGAACTTCTTCTACGTCATAATATTTGTAGGCCTATTTATGATGACTTTAAATAATTTAACAAACAAAAATCAATATCCTAGAAAATATGTTCAGGCCTATAAAACAAAAATACCTTGGAAGGCCTAGTGACAAATCAAAAGCTATCCTAATTTTTCTTAAATCTATTTTAGATTCACTAGGCCTACTCTTAAAAAGTTATTACTAAGTATCTAATAAAACTACAATAACTTATAGCTTGATGTCTTAGCCTGGTATTTATTTAATCAAAACTGGTGAAAGACTCGCTAACATTTTTTTATTACACTTCTCAGATGTTTTTGGGATACTATAAGAATCTTAAAACTTGAAGTTTAGCCAAGAGGGCAACCCAACACAATCTTTGGGTTAAAATATATATTTTATAGTCTTGATACAAAGACTTGAATTTTCGAATAATGTATATTGATCACTGAGAAACATTCGCTATTTTTTTTATTTCACACTTCCATGTTTTATTAGATAAATAATTGTTCAAAGATCACTAAATTATTATTATTATTATTATTATTATTATTATTATTAGCACCGCGTCTTACTACCCGTTCGGGTTATACGCACTTACGCTAATGTGTAATGGTAGGGTGATTGTGAGATGAAATGGAGGACCTACAGTTTAATGTGGAATCCGAACCACGGTGGAGGCCTGGCATTCCCCACATTCACAAGATGTCTTGTCAGAGGTGAAGGAAGGGTTTGGTAATCAGATAAATCTGTGCCGGGACCTGGGATTGAACCCCGGCCGCCAGCACAGAAGTCTGACACCTTACCCCTAGACCGCCAGGTCACCTAAAGATCACTAAAAAACTGTTTATTTTCCAAGGATAAAATGCTAACACACCAAACTAATATTCACAAAAGAACATACAGATTACTAAGTAACCGAATTAATATTCAAAAAAGACAACCTATTATTCAAATTTGCAATAAAATTATCAAAAGTAGCATAGACATGCTTAAATACTCAACTATAAAATATTTTGTTTGCTTCAACTTTTAGACACACGCACATGGTTTTATTAACTGTATTTTTACAATAATTCACTGTTATAATGTATATTTAAAATTGTCAGATTTTGGTTATGAGAATAACCATTTGGTTGTTTGTAGGTTTTTAAGTTTGCGTTTGCTGTTTATTTCAAATTAATTATTAAACGCAAGAGTTCGTTAAAAGTGGCCTTGTATGCAAAAAACAAATATGGCCGCTGAATAGAAGCAACGCTGCCAGTTGGTGACTTACAAGACTTTGTTGCCGGTTGGACGGCGAATGGTATTAATAATAGTGTTTACAAAATTTAAACTTTATATTATTCCACAAACATTTTGTATGTCTTTTCCTGTTTATTATCACAAACCATTTATTTATGTTAAAACTATGCGAGGCCAGTTATAAAAATATAAATACCTCAATATAACACCATTAAATGTAAAATTTACTGCTCTATTTAACCTGTAAATGCCACAAGAGTTAAAAGAAAAACAAGAATGAATTTACTCGATTTTTTTTTTCTCTTAAATTTGATTATGGAAAGTACAATTCTACTGTAATCCTCAGGAAAGTATTGTTAAAAGTGATTGATAATATTTTTTAGTGATAGTAAGAGTAAAACTTAGCAAATAATAATTATTTCCAAGTATGTTGACAAAAGTTACTTTCAGACAATGTTGGCATTAATGATAGCATCTGCTAGTTGTCATGTAAAAGCAAGGAAGTCATAATTCCACTGTACATACCTTTGGTAGGCCTGAATCAAAAATGGAAGGAGCTTGTGTGGCAAATGGTGGAGGAAAATCCTCCATGCCTGGAAACAAGGTGTTGAGAAAATGTCCATCAAACTGACTTTGGAAATCCCGCCGCCTTGTCACTTCTTCGTTGTGGACAGCCAAGAAATGACATGCTAGATCACTTGCCCACTGAAAAAGTATATGCTTTGTTACCTATCTATTTTGTTTGAAGTGCTGCTATCTCTACACAAACAAGAAAATGAAGGTTTCTAGCCTTCCAAACATTAAATGATAAAAGATAATCAGCCAATAGATTATATGCCATGTGAAACCTAGTTTATGAAATGTGTTTTTGTATCATTAGTATTTTAGCCATACAAAGTAAGAATGGTGACAAACAACTGTTTTCAATTAAACATTGAAAAGAGGATAGAAGGGCAAGGCCTTCACGCTTACCAGAAAACTGTGGGCCTCAAAGTTCAGAGCTAAAACACATAATTATGTAATTTTGAGGGTGCATCAGTACCTTTCTTCAGCAGAAGAAAATAAAACACTGACTGGACTATGGCTATAGGTAGATGGTATATCATGGTCACTTAGATCCTGTTGTTGCCTGTTCAAATTTGTGTCTTGACCCTTGGTTGATGGAGAGAATGTTGTATTTAAATTATATTTAATTATCGAACTGTTAAATTATGTTATTTATTATTATTATTGCTTATGTATAAATGATTAACTTGTGTGAGTAGGCCTGCTTGAAATAAAAGTAAGAGATGGTTACTGAGGTTGAGATAAGGGGGGTGCTTGGATTTGGTAATATATTGGTGAGCAAGTTCCCACCTACGAATCTGGGAAGCATGAGTAAAAATTTGCATAATGTGTTTGGCAATTAAGTGCTACTGGTTTAACAGGACTCAGGGTCATGATTAGTCTCAAAATGGTGACCATTCAATCACACCTGAGTGTTCCTGTAGTGAGGACAATGTATTAAGCAATGCAGTAGTTGCATTGTAGCTCATATATAAGATTTTCTGTGACCAAGTCATACTGGCCTTCCATGGAGTATTTCATATGTGTGAGTCTGCTGTT
The DNA here is from genome assembly GCA_901482245.1 of Timema douglasi. Classification (NCBI taxonomy): domain Eukaryota; kingdom Metazoa; phylum Arthropoda; class Insecta; order Phasmatodea; family Timematidae; genus Timema; species Timema douglasi. Next base: position 189,836 of record CABEEJ010000387.1, on the reverse strand, counting down.
GACTGAGGTGGAAAGTTGGTGTATTTTGTAGGTATTTCATTTAGGTTTGTCGCCTGGATAGGAACCTTTGACCTGATGTTAGGGGCTTGGTCGGGCAATTTAGGGTGAACCAGAATGTTGGCGGGAAGGGGAGGGGGGTTTGAATGTGATTCTTGTGGAGCACTGTTGAGGGGATTTTGTGTGGGAAGTGGAGGTCAGGATATTGTCTAGTCCTTCATAATAGTGGGTGGTGAGCGGTATACCAATAGAAGGTAGTTTCTTGATAAATTCTTGATTGGGTAGGGCTCTCTTTGTTTGAATGTTGACTATGTGTTAAGGGTATCCTTGGGCTGTGAAAACATTTAAAGTTGTTGAAATTTACCGTTTTAAGTTTTCTTCCTCAGAAGTTTTCGTTTTGGTAGCTAGGCAATAGGATGGAGAGGATTGTTGCTTTGGAAATTGAGGTACTATTGATGATTGTTTATTTGTAAATTGAGATACTGTTGATGATTGGTGACTTTGCTGCGGACTGTGGTGTTTATGTTTCCCTCATGAAGGTTCAGTTCCAGATTCAAGAATTTGGCATGGTGTTGTGAAATATTCCAGGTGAATATGAGGGTGCTATGGTTATTTAACCTTTTCAGGAAATCTTCTGCTGAATAAGAGGACTGGAGTACCCTGAAAATTGCATAATTAAGTGTTTTGTTTGGTTCTTAATTGTGAACTTTAAGACCTGCAGTTTTCTGGTTAAGTGTGCATGCCTTCCCCTGCTATCCTCTTTAAATGTGTAATTTGTTTTATCTATTTAATTACTAAACAGGGCATTATCCAGTTAAATGTGCTTATCATACTTAACTACTCTTAACCATAGTAATAAGTTGTTTAATTTATTTGATTAATTATATCAGAACACAACTTATAAACTAACTTAAACCTAGTACAGACACAACAACCTGCCCCTGGCTGCAAACTCTTCACTGTAAAAGACGAAGAAACCCACATGCAACCAATAATATATTTTTCGACCCTGCAGGGAACCGAGCCCAGGACCCATAGCTCTGTAAAAAGACATGCATGAGAACAAGTAACCCACCATGAGGAAAGCCTGAGAGAACGTCCTCCTACGAACGACTTCCCCAACAGCGGTGACATACATCTGCGGGGCAAGGTGGATCTGTTGGACAACCTCCAGGTGGCGGCGAAGCCTCTTGAGGTTCTCGTGGTATATGACCAACTTGCTGTTGACGTCGCACATGCCATTCTCCACGTACATGACCCACTTGAGGCGCATGTGTAGGTTGTGGCACAGCTCCTCCTTGGCACGAGAACAGCGGTTGCGGATGTCCACGAGGTGTTGGTGGTTGTTGAGCATCACCTGCAGCTGGCGCCGGTGAGAGGCGCACAGGTCTGGGAGGATCGAAGGGTCGCCCAGGTTGTTTGCTCGAGTCTGGTTCTGAAGAAATGACTAAAGAAACAATCATTAATTAGTTTAGTTAATAAGTTATTTAATTTAAGCTAGAACTAATGGTGTGCGACTTCAACTTGGCTTCGACAATGAAGCTTCACAAATATAAATATTGACAGCTAAAATACCTCATTTATATTCAATTATAGCCATTCTAAAGTGGTATCATCATCATCATCATCATCATCATCATGAATTGTTTCCAGCCTGTGGCCAGGTCTGAATGCCTACATCTCCCTCTGTCCTTCCACCACTCTTCCTCCTGCACTCTTTTCCACTCTCCTCCACTCACTTGCACACTTGCTACTATATGTTCCTCCCATCTCTTTCTTGTGGTCTCTTCCCTACACACTTCATATCCATTAGTCTTCTTGGAAGCCTCTCCCCTTCCTCCTCACTATGTGTCCATACCATCTCACCCTTGCTTCCTCTATTATCTCATGTACCTCAACTCTAGTCTTACATCTTTATTCCTAATCCTATCTTTTCTGGTGACAGCTAACATGCTCCTCATGAACTCCATTCCCATGGCCTCCAATTTTCTAATCCCTCTTACATTCAAATAATAATAAATAATATTTTGTTTGTGACAAAACATTTTCAAATATATTAAATTTAGCTACAAATCTGAATGTATGAGAACTTAATTTATTTTTTTACAAAAAAAAAATCATTCTTAAATATGGCATAATTTCAGAAATTCAACTTGGAATAATTTTAGTAAAAATGTTGATCTATATTACAAGAACTCAAATAAAACAATTTTTTCATTTAAACTTGATTCACTTGACACAAAATGAAAAATGTCTATCCGCTTACTTCTAAATATAATGTTTGATCCCATTTTGTGTCCAGTAATGTACGTTAAAGTCTGATCCCATTTTGTGTCCAGTAATGTATGTGATGTTTGATTCCATTTTGTGCCCAGTAATGCCCATGTATTCACCTGTGCAAGGTCGCCTTGCTCCTGGACGATAGTCTTGGTCTCAAACATGAGCTGTTCAAGACCAAACAGTCTCTCCTCCAGACCCTTGATCTCTTTCATCCCCGTCTTGTTGGCCGCAGACAGAACCTGCTCCACCTCAGACTTCAAACCATCCATCACTCGCTCATCAAACTACCAAAGTACAGGAAAATATCATTAGCAACTCCACTGTGTTTGTTGAATCGTCTTAGAAATATTTCATGTGCAAATAAGATTTTCACCAGGATCCTTTAAATCCTCCAAAGATATTTGAGATTTAAGAATTACAAATTTCAAATTCAAGACTAAAAAGGATATTATTTTAAATCTTTTTTAAGAGCTATTCTTGTGTGTGTGTGTGTGTGTGTGTGCGTGTGTGTGCGTGTGTGTGTGGCTTAGCCCAACACAATTACACGACAAACTTGACTAGACCCTAGAAGAGTAATTTAACACTTAAATGAAGGTGAATTCACTTAATGACCAAAACTGTTATAATTTAGTTGTAATTTCTATTTTATATAGCAACTTATGATTTATTGTTAACAAAAACAGTATCATAAATCAGAATTGAAGGATGAAAAAAATCATACAAATGTGATCAAATTAACCCCTTAGGTTTGGGTTCATCATATTTCTTAAATTCTAAGACATACTCTTTTTCCCCATTTAAATATCTTTAAAAATTGGATGTCTCTTAGAATCGGAGTTGTTTTTCTACCAACGCTCTCAATGGCTCAGAAGACGATATATTATGAGATAAAGGATAAAGATGGCTCAGAAGAATCAGAGTGATATTGATTTAGAAGGAAGAGATAAATAACATACCTATTGATAAATAAGGTACTATTGTGAATAACTTTAATTCTGTAATTAACTGGACCAAATATTTCGACTGTCTTGAAGTGAAATGAACCTAAGTCAGGTTAGGCATTGAACAGCATGCTCCAGCTAGTGGTTCAATAGATGTTTGGTGAGGTGCCCTAATTCTACGTGATTAATGTTTTAGTATTTAATTCTCTCAATAGGTATTGTGTAGGAGCAGTTGATATGCATAGGAACCACATATAGATTGATTTAAAAGGTTACAAGTATAATCAAGAGGGAAACTATAAAGGTGTAAAGCTATAAAAACTTCTTACTGTAAGAGCATAATTATTTTAAGGCTTATTCTGGCAGTAGGTTATCCCAAGCTTGTACATTTCCTTGGAAGTCAAGAGTATTGGTTTGCCTTCCTGTTGAGAATAGCATATAGCTCATATAGCTTGCATCCTGTTGACGAGCGAGCACGGTGCGACCGATGTACCTTCTGACTGGTGTGAATCGAGATCAGCAAATTTGTGTGTGAGAAGAACACATGTTATTGAATGTTGAAAGCCATGCTGGATGCATGTGTGGTGGAGTAGCCGGTGAGACGAGGTGACGATATAACATGTGATCTGGGGGTCCACCCCTGCCATAGGGTGGATCGCAGGTCTCCGAGTAGTTTCGCGAGTCCCGTTATCGCACGTGCTTCCTCGTCATTGGGATTACCTCATATTTATGTAGTAGTTTAGCATCTGACTAAAGTGATAAATATATCTTATTGGACTAACTCGCTAGCCTCATTCCCCACGAACCATCCATCCCAACCCCTACAGCACGGGGTCAATCCCAACCATGTAACCCCCTAGGGTGACCCGGTAGTGTAGTAGTTAGGGTTGG
>CABEEJ010000387.1:149881-184781 GCA_901482245.1 Timema douglasi | reverse complement strand
ACCGTTGTTATATACCACAAACAAGTTCTCAGTAAAGGGGGGAAGAAGGGGAGGCACATGGAACAAAAGGAAGGGTGGAGAACAGCGCTCTGGTCCTAACGCGGACGTCCCAGTAATTGCCAGGCTAAACTGGAACATTCCAGGGGCGGATGTTTGTGAAGTCAAGTTGGCAACAGCTTTTTTTAGAGCTTGAGCGAGGCGCTGATTTGGCTCACGTCCCAGACAGTCATCGTTGCCCAAGCCACGAGAGTGGATGCGTCGCCGCGAGCCCGTGCGTCCTATTTGACGGGGAGAGGTCTCAGTCGGACTTGGCGAAACTTGGTGAGGGTTGGTGAGCTTTGGTGAGTGAGAAACCCCCATATTTCTAGGTTGTAGGTTTTGCATATTCTTGTTTGGAACATCGTTACACAACAATAACAAAACTTCACCAGTTAAATATTGAAAGTTCAGGGGGTGTAGATCACGTCCAAATGCGCGAACGAGGTTCGGGGGGAAATTAAAGCAGTCTTGGGGAAATTTGGGGCAGGGAAAAGTCAAACAATTTTGATGACTTTTTATTACATTCTGGTTCTGATATGGTAGTGTCATTTGTATGAAAAACAAAGGCCGATAATATTCAACACCCGACACTATCAGTATGTGCCATAGTGAGGCAGTGTCAGGTGGAAGTACAAAGTGATGCAGTGTCTAGGGGCTAAGATAATGTGTCAAAAGTTTTAGGTAAGAAGTCAGAGGTTGAGATAAGGGGCAAAGGAAAAATCTAATAACTCAACCTGGCTAATGGTGTGATTGAGCGATAAGTCTTCAGTCACCTACCCTACCACGGGTGTTTGGTAGCTATGGAGGGTAGAGAAGGGTGAACGATATTTTGTTTTAGTTGGAATTCAGTCACCCGTTATATCGTAGCTTAATTACATAGTGATGTGTGCGCGCAGTTTATTTAAACTCGTGACATGCTTGTAATAATTGTGTAGCCATGAAATTGTTATTTTTAGTGGACCTATTAAGTTTTGTACATTGTAAAATAGATACATGTTTATAAAAAATTATATGGTTTAGTGAAATAAATGTTTATTATGTCAACTTTTAAGAGCACACAAGACATCAACTCTGCTTAATGCAAATGGCGTGGCAGACGTGATAAACTCGGATATCATGTATTTTATAAACATCCCCAAGGAAAACCTAGAAGTAAGGATCAAGGGAAAATTACAAGTTTTGTAAAACGTAAATTATGTGATCAGGAAAAATTCATAATCATAAATAGTGATAGTATTTCCCCTAGTGTGGTTGACGGTGTAAGAACTTGCAGTAGTGGTGTGTGTACGAAAGAATGAAAAAAGTCTATGAAAATTGACAATTAAACCAAGGCCTCTCGGAATTACACTCCATTGCCTTTTACTCTCAAGGTGTAAAATTAAATGTTAGTATCGATAAGCCTACTGGCATCAATGAACAATTAAAAACAATATTTAATGCACACAAAGAAATGTGAAGGTTGCCATTTCTGGACAACAACTAAATTTTTTATAAGGTAGTTACTATAAAAATAACTATGATTAAAAATATATTTTAATTTGAACTTTCCAAACTATGTAGTAGGTAATAATCCTTATTTCCTTCAGCCTCTATAAAATACTCTGTTTTATTTTGAGTGCCAAGTTTTCAGAGAATTTTTTTTATAAAAATGTTGTTCTGGGGAAATATTGGATCTCTGAACATATTCTGTGCCCCTGTAAAAGCTTGGTCGCAAATTAATCTTAAAAAATTGCATTTTGTGATTCTGTGTGTATCACAAATTAAAGTTTACATAACAAATGAATAAAATAGTTTAATTATAAATTGGGATAACTTAATTATCAACTTAGAAAGAAATGTGTTATTTATGTTTGTAGTATAACATTTTGTAAATGATATTTAATATCTTATGTTATGCAACTTTTATTTATTTTTCCAATAGGCTTTAGGAATGTTACATACTATTTGACTACTTTGTTTCAAATTCAAAAGTTGAAAAGTATACCCTCTTACAGTTTATATTGCGAGTCCTTTATTTAATGCTGATCTACCACCTCATCTCCTTCCATAACTCCTTAAGTTTTGTTTGACGTTAGCGTGCTTCAAAGTCCAAACCTAAATCATTATCCACTCATATACGCCCAGTATTAATATGTTTAAATGCCGTCACCGACTGCTTGAAACTAAGTGATCTCAAGAGGGAGGGCATCAAAGTCATAAGTGCAATATCGGAACTGACCTGTTCCAGCCCCCGCATACAGTGCTCGGCCACCTGCTGAAGGCTGCTTTGATTATCTTTGGCCGAGATCCACTGCAATAATGTGACGGGATCCTTGGGTTGAACCTCCTCTTCACTCTCCCGCACCAGTACCTTACCCCCTGCGCCGCTGGTGGTAGAACTGTCCGATTTTATCGAGCCAGAGTCGATCACCTCCAGCAGGGCAGGAACAATCGGAATCTTGGCCAGCAGTGATAGGTCCTCACGGAAACTGAATCGAGTCAAAATGTAGTGTAGTTGATATAAAGCATCAGGAACAAAATGTAGTGTAGTTGATATAAAGCATCAGGACCAAAATGTAGTGTAGTTGATATAAAGCATCAGGACCAAAATGTAGTGTAGTTAATATAAAGTATAGAGACCAAAATATACTAAAAATATGGTTTTCAAAAGTCGTGCTATTTTCCTCAGTGCTATCAATCTAGATTGAGCCTTAAGTCTCAAAATAATAATAATAATAATATTTAGCACCGCGTCTTACTACCCGTTCGGGTTATACGTTTTTAAGTACTAATTACACTAATGGATTAGGAATTGGGAAGGTTGAATTAGAGGAAGTGAACCCGCATTTGCGTGGAGGGAGAGTGGAAAACCATTTAGGAAAAACCGCCCACAGTTCACCCGACCGAGATTTGAACCTCGATCTCCCCGTCCTCAGCAGTCGAGCTCAACATGACAAGCGCGTTAGCCAACTACGCCACCGAGGCGGGTCTTAGTCTCAAAAAAGTTTTTGTTTTATTTGAGGTATTTAACGTGCACTTTCTGAACCAAATGATTATACAAGTACATGATTTATTTTCTAACTTAAATTTAGAACAGACAAAACACCCAGCCCCATTAATTCATCACTGTGAAAGAGGGAACTCACATTTCACCAAGGATACATTTTTTGGCCATGACAGTGTTAGGGACATAACTTTCCATTTGAAACAATTTAGAAACCTGCTTGTTATTATTTTTTTATTTTTTTAGAGAGACAGCCATTACTTCTTTGCCCAATGACAGCAAAGCATGGTATGTATTCCTATTGTCATTGTAAAACAAAATTGTATTTGTTCCTATTCTTTTTCCTCTTACCTTCTCTCAAAAAGTGAACATATTTTCCTTGAAGAGTTATATATTCAGTATAGTATTGTTTAAAATGTAAATATATGTCCTACAGTTTCGTGTGAACAGATCCGCGGCAAATAAAAGTGTTGAAATAACATATCCTCATTTCCAGCAAGTCCTTCGCAGATATATTGAAAATAAATGTTATGAGCGAAAACATAAAAATGGACTGCAGTCCAATGAGTTTGTTTCACAACTCAGCTGGACTTAACTCTATTCAAGAATGTGAATAATGAACATCAACTAACTTTTGTAAAAGTTGAATGAAGTCTTGCCGAGTGCCCAAATACTGATTGTAATTCTGCTGGAACAACTCTGCCCTTGCCCGGAAAGCTGAGGTGCTGTCCTCCAAATTAGCCAGAACAGCTGCCCATCCTGAATAAATGAGGTAAACAAAGAATTTAGTGATGCAGGTACATCTAAATGAGAAATAAATAGTGATAAAATACAAATGTAAGAATACAAATACACCTAACTGAGAGAGAAAAAGTGGGAAAATACAAATGTAAGCACAAAGGTGACATTAACCAATCAAATACTTTTGTATGAAATGCACCTTGTTGATGATGCATTTTGACATTGTGGTTGCAGATAATGAACCCTTCTCATTTGCTTAAATTTTGGTTGCAAATGAGGAGAGAATCAATGTTTGTTTACCTTTCGTTATATTTGTTAGAGAAGCAAAGTTTGTTTAACTTTAGTTGCATCTGATATAGAATCGACGTTTATTTAACTTTTTGTGGCAAATTATAGCTATTCAAAAGTTTATTCACATATCTGTTATAGTTGATGACCCTAATATTTGTTTGTTTACCTTAAAGTTGTGTATCACAAATTGCTTTACATTTTATTTACCTTTATATTGCATATCACAAATTGTTTTAAATTTGTTTACCTTTAGGTTGCATATCATGACTTGTTTTACATTTGTTTACCTTTATGAACAGACGCAAAAAGCTTTATAATTATTATTTTCTTACTTTTCTGAACATATTCAATAAACTTTATACTTTCCATCTTTGTGCAGATGCCAAAAGTTTTACACCTTTTTTACCTCTCTGTACAGACGCAAGACACTTTAAACCCATTTGTTACTCTGTACACTTGTTTACCTTGTTGTTGCAAATGTTGATCATGAACCAAGCGCTCGCAACCGCGTGTAAGATCTCGTGCGTGGTCACAAAACTGCTGGGCAAGTTTCACCCTCGTCACTACAGTTGTGTAAGTGTCCGGCAAGCCATGTGATCCTTCTACGTGTTCTTTCAACCTTGCGTCTGCCAAGGAGAGTATTTAAAACAAAAAAAAGTATTGGTAGCAAAGTATTAACCATTCAAATAATAACTATTCTAAATGTTAATGAATTTAAATAACACAATCAATTCAACAAAATACTCCTCATGGAATTTAGTCACGGCTATGCAACTGGAATACATAATTTTCTTAAGTCTGTTCCAATTTATAGCGAGAGTTTTTTTTAAAGTTATTGTGTTTTTGAATAGATTACTGAGGGATAATAGAAAACCACTAGGTGGGGAAATAATCCTCAATGTAGTCAGTGGCAGAGAGACCATGTATCCAACTAAGGATAGGCTTATTTCAAATTAGCCACTCTTACCCGATGCATATTCCGAGCTAAGCGTGGGTGGTGTCATGCTCTCGATGGTGCACTTGCTAAAAAGGAAGATGGGGTTTGTGTCTGCGCCCGCCGAATAGCTACAAACGCGAGCATTCGGATCCAAGCTTTCACCGCCACTCACAAGGAGGACCTGTTTGTCGGCTGGGATACGGCATGCTCGCTCTATCACTTCCTTCAGCTGCACCACACTAAAACACATCCCAAGGACACTTACTAAATGTTCATGGACAAATTCCTCTGAAATGCACATGCGGATTAAAAGGGTGGTGGGAGAGATAGGAGAGGTTTAAGAGTCCAATAGAAAATAAACACAGAAAGTAAATAAAATAAGAGTTCAGTATTTAAAAATAAATTACAACACAGGTACATCGTACAAGTTGTAAGAGCTTGATTCTTACTAAGATCAGGTTCTCCCCCCTTTGTCCCATAACATAGGCTTCTCGACATAGGTAAAGAGGGTGGGGTGGGCTGTTTTTTTTATAAAGGTCTGCTTCTTTACACTGGAAAGTATGGTAATCTGTTTCAAACCAATAAGTGGTCATTAAAAAATGGCAGCCTTTAGATTACCTTAAGCCTCATTCAAGTGTGTATAAACTTAGATCTTGTTATACAAGATTTTTCATTATACTGTAATGCTTTCAGTTTCTTTGTAATGTTGATAAACTAAGATCATGATAATTTTGCTATCTCTTTACTTTTAATAAAAAGGTTTTGTGATATGTGTGTTTTATTTATGTTGTTAATAAAGTGTGAATATGATACTTAATTTCTCTATTACATTTTGTGATTAATTATTGGTTATGCGGTTTATGTAATTTGGTTACAAGAATCTGCACTATAATGTTGAAACTAAAAGAAGGAAAAAACTCCTAACCCCTTATGAAAACATCCTGATTACACCACTATCACACTGTCACAAACTGGGTTGAGAATGAATGAATGAATTTACAATTTTAAATATTTCCGTTAGATATATAATAGTACAGTAATAAAACACAGTTTATTGTCTTAATTTTCTTCCATTGTTCATGCATTTGAAAAGAGCGTCGACTGACCAACTTATATTATTGGTTTACGTGAAACAAGTTCTAGCAGAGGAAATAAAATCAATAACCAGCCAAAAGAGATCATAAAATGGTTTTAGAGAATAAACATGTTTTGTTTTTGACAACTAAATTGATACATTTAAATAATTCTCAAAAGCTTAGTACAATTTATGATAGTTTTCAATACTGATCAATAGCTGCAAATTAGTTCAATAGCATTCTGGTTAGTAGTACACTTACTTCACATTAAATAAGGGCTGTTTTTTTAGATACAAATTAAAAACCAATTGTTTATTAAATACATTATTTCAAATATGAATTTAATAAGACACAAGATATTGTTCAAATAATATTCTCACTCAAAATTATCATCGCTGCCAACAGACTGTTTCCAGCCTGGAGCTGGATCAGTTTAGTAAAATCCCTCCATCTTCCTCTAACCTTCCACCATTATTCCTCCTTTAATTGTTTCTAGTCTTCTCCTTTCTTTTGCACACTTTCTGTTTTCTTCTATTCCCCTCTTTTTATAAGTCTCCTGTGCTGTCTTTTTCCCACATACTTCATCTCCATCATTCTCTTTAGTATTTTCACCTTTGTCATCCTAATTACAGTCCACACTAGGGATGGGTTGACACTTTTCGCAATACCTTGAATCAATACCATTGATACTTGAGGGGTATTGAGTATAGAGTGGGTGATTAAAAAGAGTGTAAAGCATAAAAAAATAGAAATATATCAAAAAATTCTTGCAAAAATATAATAAATTGCAATGAAATCAGATAAAACTATGTTTGCCAGCCCATGGCAATAAAATGTAGCAATTATAGTGTCACCACACTTAATTGGTATGCTACAATATGAAACACACACAAAAAAAAAAAGCTTGGCGATAACCCATCAAAAACCGCGTTGTTGGTGGTGTAGAATCAGCATAATACTATTTCTCAACTGCCTGGTATCACAGGCCCTACTTCTCAACTACCTGCCCCCATCACATGTCACATCATGAATCGGTTCTTTGGACCTTGTTCTCCCCTGCCACATGCATAATGACAGTAGCAGCCAATAATAGCATGTTAACGTAGAGGTGTCAAATCAAAAAGGACAGACTTACAACCAATTACACAGGATTTCAAGTTAATAAAACAGATAATTTGCTACGCTCACAGTCGCTCAGTGGTAGTTGTTTTTTTTGCGTCAAGGATGGGTGGTAATAATTAATTTCAATTGATTAATCCTATCCAAGGGGTTGGTGTCGACTTTAGTATCGATATCGAGTATTGTGAGAAAATGGTGGTATCTGTATCAAGTATCGGAAAAAAAAACGGTATTGACCCATCTCTAGTCCATACCATTTCAAACTTGCTTCCTTTAATATCTCATGTACTCCATGCACCCCCACTCTTTTCTGGATAACTTCGTTCCTGATACTGTTTTCCCTCATGACAGCTAACATGCTCCTCACAAAACACACTACTTGTTGTGAGTGGTATGCGAAGATCTAGTCGATTGTGGGTCATAGAGAATGTCAAAACATATTTCAGAAATTCTTCCTTACAACAAATATAAGAGATAAGGTTCTTCGAATGAAAAGTGGACTGTTATTAAGTAGAATAACCTCATATAAAATGTTTATTTATAAATTTAAAAAAAATTTAAGTATGTCATTTGTCAAGTAAAAATACAATGAAACTACACTGCCCACCATAAACAATAATGCACCTTAAATATTATGATATATAGATGCAACTAAATCTGTACTAAAACATAAATAATAGCTTTGGCTATTTGATTCTTAAAATTGCAATCCCATACAATTATAATAATTGTACAAGTGATAGCAATAAGTCAACTCAGAGTCGAAGGTGGCTGCGTTATCTGATAGCTCGTGATCTTAACAAAATCACATATTTGTAGCCGACAATTTCCGCACGTCCATCATAGACTCTGCCTTAAAATATGAGTAAAGAATGACCCTGGACACGGGACGATTCATGGATAGTTTATTGGTGTACTAAGCCAAAGGTCCCAGGTTCGATTCCCAAGTCCGGGTGTAATTTTTCAATTTTCAGAATATTAAATAAATTAATTAAAATAAAATACAGTAGTGCTGCAAATTGATTAAAAAAAGTGTTTGGGCAATTAAAAAATTGGGAGAAACATGTGCATGTTGGCAAATCAATTTGATCACTTTAGCATTTCTTAGCCCGCCTCTTACTACTTGTGAATATGTACTAATAACGCTAATGTGTTAAGGATGAGGAAGGTTTAATTTAGAGGAAGTGTACCCACATTCACATAGAGATAGAATAGTGGAAACTATTTAAGAAAAACCACCCTCAATACTCCAGACCAAAATTCGAACCTCGAACACAACGGCAGTCCAGTCTATTTATTAGTGACGCTTTAGCCTATGCACCAAAACTATAAATGTACCTGAAATATAATATTTAATACATTCTAGAATAATTATGTTTACAAAAACTTGTTATTTTGAAGAGGAAGTCATGGCCATGAAATTGTATTTATCTTCTTTCAAATTGCATTGCTTATAAAAGAAAGACTAAAGTAGTCTAGAACATAAGTCTTAATTCGGAAGCAAATGTTCACCAGTGATAGATCCAAGCCATCACCGTTTGACTTTGCAGGGTGTATTTCCCTCCCATAATATGGTTTCTCCAGGCAATTGCTAGAGAATTTCTTTATAATTCTCGTTAATATAAGTGTTTCAATAAATTAGATAATTTGTCACCAATAGTTAAAACAACAGGGTCATTGGCATTAAAGTGTTATAATGAGAAACATCTATAAGACATTGAAAGATGAGATGAAAGTCGAATATAAATTTATTACCACACAGTAAGCAAGAAAACACAGATGTATTGCCATATGAATTTTATTTCTCAAAACATGTAGGTATTGTAACCAAGGTTTAAATTTATTATATAAGTAATAAGCATCAGGGAATAGCCATATTAATTATACCAGGGTGTGAGCACGCAAAACCTTGCGGCAATAATATGCAGCTAACGCCTAAAAACTGTACCCTCATCATAAAAATGAATGACTTTGGGTCAACAATATTAATAACGCTACTTGACATTCTAACATCCTGGTTGCATAGGCCACGTTGAAAGTAATGTAGTGCCTTAGAACTGCATTAATCAATCTCACTAACGAAGTGCTAGAATATTTCATTGTTCTATGATGAAAAAAAGCTACAATACTACTCTCCCAATATATTAATGTGTTTCACTATGGATCCAATTATGGTAAAGTGGAAATTGAGTGAATAAAAACACCTACTTACAGCAAAAAAAAAATTGAGCTTTAACATGCAATAATCTTTGAACTTAGATGAATTAAAACATAATGTGACAACATGATGTGATTTATGGTGTTGACTCAACTTTACCAGTGAAATTCCAGACTTTTTCCCTAATTTCCCCTGATCTATTCCTAAAATTACCTGACTCAAAAGTATTGCCCCTTCCCCCGCATTTTTTAAGAATTTATTTTATAAATAATAATTAAGTTTTTAAATTTGATATAAAAATGGTTTTTTAATTTGTATTAACATAATCTATTAATCTAACGTAATCTATTCCCAAATAATAACATAATTATAAGCTACCGACCCAAAAAAACCAGCTTGGATCACATTATTGGCTAATTTACTGATTTAATGATTATTAAGCCTATATTTCATGTTTTTAGTTATAACAACATTTTCCCGATTTTTTTTTAATTCACGAAATCCCCGTTTTTTCTCGACCACTTCAAATTCCCAGCTAATTCCAATTTTCCCAGATTGTAGACACCCCCGTACAAAGTATTCTGAACAAAAAAGTTAGGATGGCCAAGTACTTTTATTCTTTTTTTTTCAAGTTAGGCAATTTCATCATTATTTCTGTTATTTTCCATTCACAAACAAGCTTTACTCTCCCACTTCTAAAACCTAAATAAGATGAAATGTATTTCCTAAATTAGGTTATAGGCTGCACTATATTTGTTTAATAATAATAATATTTAGCACCGTGTCTTACTACCCGTTCGGGTTATACGCTTTAAGTACTAATTACACTAATGGATTAGGAATTTGTGAATCCGCATTTGCGTGGAGGGAGAGTGGAAAACCATTTAGGAAAAACCGCCCCCAGTTCACCCGACCGAGATTCGAACCTCGACCTCCCCGTCCTCAGCAGTCGAGCTCAACACGGCTAGCGCGTTAGCCAACTACGCCACCGAGGCGAGTTATATTTGTTTAGAAAACTGTATTCTTTGTAAAAAAAACCTTACGAGCTCTACCAAAAATATAATAATACTGTGAATGATTTGAAAAATAGTGTGGGAGGCATCAACAATTTTTGTATTAGTGAGGAACTGATCAATTTTTTGCAAAAAGCAAAGTAGATTAGCAACAAAATAAAATATTCAAAATAATAGTACAAAAGTAAACTTAATAGTAGCAGTCTTATAAACATGGATTAAATACCTGAGCTATCCTATTTTATTTGTTAGCTAGGTTTATAGCCTCATCTTTTTACCTTACATCCATTACTGTTTCCAGCCTGTGGCCTGGGTCAGTTTTTACTTCAAGACATATATTTTCCACTACCAGCTTGCTAGGCCTGTCGTAACTTCATATGTCTTATAATCCAACTTAAGACTAGGACAGACACAACATCCAGTCCCCGGCCATTAATATACCAATGTGAGAGGGTAAACCCACATTTCACCAATGATAAATTTACGGCTATGTCAGGAATCGTACCCGGGACCCTTATCTCAGTAGATAGACACGCTACCGACCGAGCTAAGGTGTCGGATTTATAGCCTCATCTAAATATCTTATTCTTTGGATTGAAAAAATGACACCTGGGTTTGATTCCCGCGTCCAAATGTAATTTTTCAATCCAAAGAATGTTATATTAAATGAACATGAACACCAAAAATAGACTCACCTTTCCAAAGCCAGGTTCATTTCAAACGTCATCATCCTGCCGGTGTCCACATGAAATATGTACAACATTCTGCCCACTCTCGCCTCACCCCCTTAAGGGAGGAATTGCTACGAGCTAGGATCTTGCTGGTTACACTTCATAGGTGGTGTTCCCCCCTGTCTGCTGTTTGTGAAAGCATGACAAAAAAACAAACAAAAACATATAGTTAAAAATGTGAACATATATATTCGGAACCTTTTCTTTAGCACCATGTCTTACCGTCTATTCAGGTTATATGCCTATGTACTAATTACACTAATGGGTTAAGGATAAATAAGGTTGAATTTAGAGCAAGTGTACCCACATGTGTATAAAGTAGGGAAACCCTTTAGAGGGAAAAAAAACTTAGTACACCAGACCGGGATTGAACCATAATCTCCCAGTCATCAGTAGTCTATTCTATTGCGAGAGTGACGCCTTAGACCATGCGGCCACCGAAACAGGTTGTTGTGAAACCTGAATCATACTGAAAATAAAAAAATATTTCAAATTTTTAATATGTATTTATAATCTTGTTCGTGGTAGCTTCAATGGCTATTGTTCAAGGTATTTTTTTTTTCTACCCCAGTGTTTAAATAGGTACCTATTGGGGATATAGGCCTCACAATAAATAAACTAATGTGATAAGGATAATAAGGTGGAATGTATAGGTAATATACACACATTTGCATGGATTGGGAGTGGGGAATCGTTTAGGAAAAACCACACACTCTACACCAGGCTGGCATTCGAATCCCAACCTTCTCATTACAGGATAGTCAGGCTGGATGAGCCTGACATTTAGTCTGGGTGCCCTCCGATGGAGATCTTCAAGGTCAGTTGGTAAAAGTGGCAATATTAAACCTTGTCAGGGTTGCCCTTATCTTCTTACTACTTAATACCGTGTGTTTTTCATAGGAAATTTTCATTTTTACAAACTGCTTATATTGAAGAAAACGGTAATTTAAAATTTCATTTTTCATCGAAGTGACTAAGTATGCAAATGTAATGTTTATAACAGGATTAGTTAATATTAATAGAGAAATGCATCTTCTTTTGGTTCACAAACCTTGTTTGAAGGGAAATAAGACATGTTTGAATCAGCAAGCAAGCGTAATTCTTCTGGTTCACTTTTCCATCCATCCAAAGACCTAATATTTTAAGTCAAATTTCTCAAAATGGAAATATTCCTGTTTTTTTTTTACCAAATTTTGAATGATTTCCCGTTTTTCCCATGACACAAAAAAAGTCCTGTGTTTTTCCTGTTCTCCCAGTTTACCAGGTGCATAGCAACCATGCTACAATGGTGTGAGCAATATAATATATAGGCCTTCAATTAGTAAAGTAGACCTCGCTGTAAAATGGTTGGGTTTAGTTTCAGGTCGGAACATAGTGTAATGAGGTGTAATGAGGCATAATGGTTTCCTATAATTTCTCCAGCTCTATGCCGATAGGCCTTAAATTTACCTCCTCATTATGGTCTCAAAGCTTAGGCAAAGTCACTTAAATAATTAATAACCGCACAAGAACATTCTAAGCGGGTTAGGGAAAGGAATATATTTAAATCAATATTTAAATAAATATTTAAATAGCCCAAGTTATTAAATTTATAAAAATAGTGCATTGTTGCAGTAAAAAGTTACATTTATGACTTAGCCCTGAGTACCCACATTAAAAATAACATATCAAATAATATTATTAATGAATAAAAATATATTCGCAGATCAACTTAGGACTAAAAAAGTAAATTTAATAGGAAATTTTGAAATACTTTTGACCTTGAAATCAACCTGAAAGTTAAAACAGTCTTAAATATTACACTCAAGTATTGCATCAGTCTAAGTATTTGAAATAATATAAGCCGTGCAAAATTTGGAAAGGTTAACTAGTGGCCAAAACGAGTAACGAACCTGTTTAGCTTAGATGGAGTATGTTTTGCTTTGTTTGACAATCAAAACAAAGCAGAATATATCCTTAGGCCATATTTATTGACATTTTTCGAATCTAAACAAGTCGTATTGATTATTTATTCAACTCTTCCTAGTTACATTATTCAACAACTCTAACTAAAAATAAAATGTATTTTACGTAAACATTTAAACAATTCAAAACTATAGAATTAAAATAACAAGCTTTGTACACAGTCTATACTAGTCCTGGTTATACAAAACAAAGATACCTAGAACAAAGAAAATGTCTTCATTTCACTATCAACAACAAAATTGAGTCAAATATGGTAGAATATTTATTCATTTTTGATTACGTTTGATTCCAAAATGTTATTTAATTTATATAAATTGAATTAAGTTTTGTACGTACCCTTTTCCAGTCGTTTTAGCAGACGTCCTTTCATTTTACTAGCTGCCATTAGTGGCAACAATACAGCTGTTTACTGCTAGGTATGCTGGGAAACTACTTTAATAAAGGTAAAGATACTCCACTTTTCATACGTTAAAACTTTTGTATTTTATAATATTGTTTTAGTATAATATAAACTAATGTTATAATTATCTAATGTTTGTCAATATTATATACAAAATATTCATTTAAAAACATCAATAAAATATAATTATCATATATTGTAGTTATAACATTAGTAAGTGAAGTATATTTTTTCTTATGATAGTATGAAACAGCTGAAGACCTCGGCTCCCGCAAATCCTGCGATCATGGACCAAGTGCGTGCCCTGCAGAACAAGGTCACAGTTTGGCACGTGCGTGTGCAAAGTTGGGGCGGGGGGGGGGGCGTTCAAATGTTAGTAAGTCTGAAAATCTAGAGCAGACGGCTGGATTATGTCTTTATCATATTGTGGCGAGCGTATACGTTTCAATATATTTATTTACTTTGGGCAGCATTCACTGCGCCTGAGCAAAAATAAACCCCGCCTAATACTATTAATCAATTTACAGCCTTTGTGAGGTTTCCGACTTAGTCCTAATACCAAGGCATCAGGTCCAAACAAAGGGGGAGTGTTTTAGGAGTTTAATCATCCTCTAAAAAGTGCTATGTACTTATTGTACGATTCATTAAACCTATTTTATTTTATTTCTATCTTCAAGGGATGTTTTATGTTGAAAAAAAAAGTGCCATCTCATGTTGGAGGACTTGAAATCACCTAACCCACCCAATCTACTCCCGATTACTACCCTCTAAACCTCCTCCCGCCCCCCAAATAAATTTCTGGGCACGGCCTCTTTATCAAACACAGATGCTGTCATTAAAATACAGAGCATTTGTTTTAAATATAATATAATATAAATATTGAACATATTTGAGCACACGTGCTCAACTTTTTGGAACATTGCAACAATATAATGCTAGCATCGCTGTAATCTAAGGATTGTCTTAGTGCTCATATGAATATAGCCCAAATAAATACATTATCTTATCTATTTTATGACCGAGTTCGTAAAAAAATACAATACAATTATATAAAAAAAATAGGAAAAATGGATCGGCCACGATTGTTTACTTTTGAACTGCGACTAAAATAAAAATGCGCCAGCTTAACAAAAAATAATAACTTTTTTTTTTACGAAACTATTTAAATTAGTAACTCACATCGGAGGTCACACGCGGACTTAACGCCAAGCTCGTCTTGCCTGATTTGCCGGTGACGGGAATGTTAGGGGCTTGAATCCATGCCGAATGTACTGATAGTGTTTAATTACCACCCCCACCCCGAAATAATTTCCCACTCTTCCTCCACGTAAATGCTTATTCATTTCCTATAAATACTACCTTCCTCATCCCTATCCCAATAGCGTAAATTTAAACGAGGACAGCCCAGGTAAGAAGTAAGATGTGTTGCAAAAAAAAATTATAGTGGAAATTTAATTATCTGTTGAAAACCAAGTGGTGTAGTTCTAAAATACGTAACGTTCTAATTATCACAAAGCGTATAACCCGAATGGGTAGTAAGACGTGGTGCTAAATATTATAATTATCACAGGAAGAGCCGTTTAGAAAATACAAATATATATATATTTACGATATACTTTAATAAAATTTTAGACTTTTATTCATTAATTTTTTGAACACATTTCGAGCTTAAAATTAACCCTTACTAACACTGCTACCAAATCCTACATCCCTTCCCATTCTTCCCAATAATAAATCTTGTTTCTTAACTTGATAGCCAAACAAAAATAGTTAGCATTTTGTATGAATTAAAACAGTCAGGAGGAAGCAGCACCATTTAAACCTTGGTAAATCCATTTAGTTTATTTAGACACGAACAGTGCACCTACTTGTGAAATCATAGAATGACACACGTAAATTGTTTATCTCGTCTTTTGTCTGAAATGATAAGCAGTATGCGTCAGTCAAACTAAACGAATGGAATGTTTCTTGTTTTGTTTTAAATCGGCAAAGGGATATTTGTGACTTATAATCCAGCCTGAGGGGAAATGAAGAAAAGAAATGAGAAAGATCGGAAAACCACTCGCTAGGGTCGCCACCTGTTCCAAATTTGAATAAAGAATTACTTAATTAGTAGAAATAAGGTATGAATGTTGCAATTTTTTTTTAATTGTTGCTTCCAGAAGCTATGTGGAGGTTATTTCTACTCTTCCAGTAGTGAGAAAGTATTGTAATCGTGAACATTTTTCACCTGGAAATTTTTATGAATATTGATGTTTTATGTGCCACCAAACTTAAAAAATTTGATTTTACAGTTGTCTCACTCTCCCTCCTCCACTCCCCCCTTAATTGTTTGTGTCCTAACAACTGCGCCCAAAGGGTCGAGCAGGTGGGCGACCCAGATAGGAGTCAGCTTCGGAGTGATAATTGCGAACATCCTGGATTGAAGGGAGGTTGGTTTAGCTTAGCTTATGTTAGTTTATGTAAACTTAGGTTAGTTTAGGTCAGCTCAGGTTAGGTTAGGTTAGCTTAGGTTAGTTTATGTTAACTTAGGTTAGTTTAGGTTAGCTCAGGTAAGGTTAGCTTAGCTTAAGGTTAGTTTAGGTTAACTTAGGTTCGCTTAGGTTAAGTTTTTAAATAGGTCTGTTTATTGTTTTGGGAGCAAATAAGACCTCTATACTGATGGTATGGTGGGAAAAATTAAAAATATCTTACACATCTTTATATTATTTATGTCAATCATTGAAATTGGCCAATGGCCAACTCAGGTATAAAAATAAAAAACCGTACGCAATAGTCGCTATTTCTTTGGTGTACGCAATATCATAGTACGCAATTGTCGTTTATTCGTATTTTTGTCCGTACCTGAGACTTCAGTCGAAACCGGTTGTATTGAATCTTGTCCAAACTTGATACGTATTTAGATGTTATATGGTCATACCAAGGCCAAATTTTTACATTGATTCAAGCTCTAAATTATTATTACTTTAGCACCACGTCTTACTACCAGTTCCGGTTATATCCTTATGATCTTAGAGATTAGGAATGTTATATTTATAGGAAGTGTACTCAAATCTGCGTGGAGGGAGAGTGGAAAACCCATTTTGGAAAAACCACCCTCAGTACACCCGATCGAGATTCGAATCTCGATCTCCCCATCATCAACAGTCTAGTCTAACATGATAATAGCGTGTCAGACCATGCGGTCACCGAAAGGGGTAGGATATATTTTAAAGTTTCAAAAAGATATACACATTTAAAGGGCTCCTTTAGAAACCAATTTGGAAGAAGAGTACGTAAATAATAGCTTCAATACAGATAAGACCTGCTTCAGTGGCCGCATGGTCTAAGCCGTCCCTCTCACAATATACTAGAATGTCAATGACTGTGAGATCGGGGCTCGAATTTCGGTCGGGTGTACTGAGGGTGGTTTTTCCTACATGGTTTTCCACCCTTCCTTTACCGCAAATTCGGGGACACTTGCTTTAAATTCAACCTTCCTCATCCTAAGCTATTTATCGTAACTAGTACAGATGCGTATAACCTGGACAAAATTATCAGTAAGACGCAATGGTAAAATAATAAACTAAGGCCCGACCCGCGAGTAAATGTCTGGGTACGCCACTGCTATCAAGTATTGCAATCATACAAAGGATGTTGGTAAAACAAATAAGTGGTTCGATATCTGTGATCACTGACATGAGTTATAATGGAGGAAACGGAAACCCAAGGACATTGTCAAGGATGCATCTATGTAGGGAAATCTCTGTTTTTAAAACCTAACCGGTGTCTCCCTCCCGCATCGGCAACAATGTACGGGCCTCGCCCGTGGCCTTGAACTTTCAGGCGCTGCACCTGAGTGGGCGAGCAGCCAACTCAAAGAAACTTTGGTTCGAATCCAGGTACGGTCAAATTGTATTTTTCTCTTTGTGTGTAAACGTAAACCCTTTTTTAAAGGTGTGGGATCTTTGGTTATTGGTTTATCGTTGGTTGGTGATCACTTTGTCGAGACAAGCTACAGTCCAATTTATAGAGAAAGGGACTTATCTGACAGCTAGCAAAGTTTTTTTTATTATCGGGACGTTTTACTACCTGTTCAGGTTATACGCATAGACTATAAAAATCTAATGGGTTAGGAATGGGGACTGAGGCACTTTAGAGGTAATCTACCCACATTTGACTGAAGGAAGAGTGGAAAACTATTTAGGAAAAAACATCCTCAGTAGACCCGACCGGGATTCAAACCCCAACCTCCTTGCCTTCTGCAGGTCAGTCTAACACGAGAACGACGCATTAGACCATTCATTCCTTATTCCACACTGTATTTGTTAACGTTGATTTAATCGTGATCGAGGAATCACTAGTCAAAAGCAAGCACACTATCCGTGCGAGCTATCCCCCTTTGGAAAATTTAAAACAGGTTTTTTTTCGTATAACATTGATTATTATTTAGCACCGCGTCTTAATACCCGTTCGGGTTATACGCTTTAAGTACTACTTACGCAAATGGATTAGGNACCCCCCCCCCCAGTTCACCCGACCGAGATTCGAACCTCGATCTCCCCATCCTCGGCAGTCGAGCTCAACACTACTAGCGCGTTAGCCAACTACGCCACCGAGGCGGGTTCTAACATTGATAACATGTGATTATATTACTAGTGTTTTTATAGGTAATGATAATATCTATCAAAATGACAGCTGTATATCACACGACTTGACGTATGAATGCGTTAAAGTAGCTTCTGTATAGTAACTTTTCTAAGCCCAGTGAACGTGAAGGTAACGTAAATGTAATTATGTGAACGAAACACATCCATTCAATTTGGATACTTCCAAAAAGAAAAAAAATATTATTTTTTTATTTCAATTTGAATAATGCATAGGTGTTATAATCATGGTAAATAAGTATTTGTGAAGGACACACAGTATTGGTACGACGGTGAGATGTTGACTCAACATGTCGGATTTAGAATCCCAGCGTCTTTTAATGCTGGAAATGCAAAAAGGAGTAACGAGACAAGAAATATCAGATAAGACTTAGAATATTACAACATTCTCCACATCAATTATATTCGTTTCAAATTGGCTAACCTAAAAATTAAAATGTTGTACTTGTCTAACTTTTATATTTGTCAATTCTATTAATTATCTATACTTTAAACATGCCAGGCCTACCACCGTGGTTTGGATCACACGTTAAGCTGTAGGTCCTCCATTTTCATCTCACAATCACCCTACCATTACACATTAGCGTAAGTGCGTATAACCCGAATGGGTAGTAAGACGCGGTGCTAATAATCATTATAATATACTTTAAACCGTGTTTCATTAAATATTCATAATTTAAAGTCGTTGTATACTAGTACTCAATCAATTAATCGTAATATTTTTTTTTAGATGTTAACATTTTAATACAAAAAACTTTTATCATTTGAATTCTGAACTTACATTAACTAAAAATTGTATTGTCTAACCTCTTTTATTATTTGTAAGGTTTAAAACATTTTTAACGTGTTTCATGTATTTTAAACTTATCATCGCCTGATATAATACTTAATTTATGATGAATAATTTATTAAATGTGTAATGTTCACTATTTTACAATATGTTATCACTATAAATTAACCTAATTATAATTTTTTATCTGCAATTTTATTTTTTATATCAACTAACTTAACCAAATTTATCAATCAACTCATTCTATAGATTTTTAAGCAATACATCGAAGTCTTAAATTATAAATAGAAAAAAAATATCTGTGAATAGAAGATTAGTGAATAGAAGGTATTTTGCTGCCCTCAGAGTGTTTAGTCTTGAATTTAAAATAACTGTATACAAAATAATAAAACCTAAATCCAACAAATTAACGTGATAAACGTAAAAATAGATATGTGTATATTTATGTGTGTGTGTATGTGCATAGCATGATAGTTTGCTGGGTTTGGGTTTTACTATTTGCATTATTTTTTTTAAAAATACAAGAATTCTAAACGTAAATATATAATATATACAGGCTATCAATAAATGTAAATCATATATATATATGTATATTTTTAATGCCAAAAATTGCGATATCGGGGTTCGATCCCAGTTGGGTGCACTGAGGGTGTTTTGTCTTAAATAGTTTTTCACTATCCCTCTAGGTAAATACGGGTGCCCTCCTCCTAAACCTTCATAATCTCTAACTCAATTGTTTAGTTGGTATATAGGAATGCAAACCGAACGGATAGTCAGGCGCAGTGCTAGAAATAAAAATTGCACTTGCAGGTTCCACAGAGCGAACGTGACACCCCAGACAATAAGCTCGTACCGATGTCCCACAGTTTTTTTTTTTTCTTTTTTTTCATTTTTATACCATCTTAAATTAATATTTAGCACCGCGTCTTACTACCCGTTCGGGTTATACGCTTCAAGTACTAATTAGGCTACTCTAATGGATTAAGAATTGGGAAGGTTGAATTAGAGGAAGTGAACCCACATTTTCGTGGATGGATAGTGGAAAACCATTTAAGAAAAACCACCCCCAGTTCACCCGACCGAGATTCAAACCTCGATCTCCCCGTCCTCAACAGTTAAGCTCAACACGACAAGCACGTTAGCCAACTACGCCACCGAGGCGTATACATTCTTAAAGTTAATGTTAAAGTTAAAGTGTTTGTAGAAAAGATATAGTAACATTTGGGACGGACGCATCAATAAAATAATACCAAACTCTATAATTTTTTTCAAGCAGCGTGTCTTACTACCTTTTCAAG
Source organism: Timema douglasi (assembly GCA_901482245.1). Taxonomy (NCBI): domain Eukaryota; kingdom Metazoa; phylum Arthropoda; class Insecta; order Phasmatodea; family Timematidae; genus Timema; species Timema douglasi. The sequence goes on along the minus strand of CABEEJ010000387.1, from coordinate 164,594 downwards.
TTATAAGCATATGCAATAATTACACTAGTAAGTTAGAGATTAGGAGTTTTGAATTTATAAGAAATATACCTAAATTTGCATGCAGGAATGGTGGAAAACAGTTTTGGAAGAAAAAAACACCTTCAGTACACCCGACTGAGATTCAAACCTCAATCCCCCCGTCATCGACAGTGTCTAGTGTACTGTAAGAGTAACGCCTTAGACCACGTGGCCATCGAAGCGGGGTAAAATTTAAAAAAAAAGTTGCTTTACTTTCACGAACTTATTCGGGCAACCGTCACTTTTACCAGATGTGAGTTAACTATAATGTCACCTTTGTTTAATGTTGGCTACGCTACATTTATCTGTTATCTTCTAAGTAGTTTTACGTACACGTGTCCAGATATATGTATATATATGCGAGAATATCTCTTCCCTCTATGAATTCACAATATACTTCCGCGTGTATAGTCCAATTTACAAAATAAACGCCTTATCTGACAGTTGAAAAAATATACTAGACATACTTTCAAGTACCGGTATTCTTAAGGTACGTCATGTGACCTGAAACTGTCACTTTTGATAGATATTATCAATACCCATAAAAACAACAATAATATAACAAAATCGTATAATTTATGTTTGAAAATGTTCTTTTTCATATGAAAATTGAACTGTATCCATCCGTAGATATATATTTTTATTAGTACGATCAACATCAAGGTAAATAACGACTTATTCTGAGGATTAGGGATTAGGATGGTAGATTTTTAAAAAAACATTGCCCTTGCATTAGCGTGGAGTTGAGATTGTAAAAACCACAATGATAAATTATAATAGTGGAAAACCTCAGCGCAGTGCACCCAGACAGGATTCAAACCTCGAACTCCCCCTTTCTGGTGATCCAGTCTATTACGAGCCTGACACCCTAGTTCTTGAGACCACCGGCACCGATATCAGTTGTTCTTGGCTGGTTTGTAGCTATTTCGATGAAATGAGTTTTTTTTTAGTTTTTTTTTTGGCGAGTGTGATTTATAATCATGCTCACATTTGATGGGTAAAATAGATAATCATATTGAGGAATATTGTTATTGTTACTAGGGGTGTGCGAGATCTACTTTTTTGGTTCGAGACGAATTCGGGAACGGAAGTCTTAGAATTCCTTACTTAGATACTAGAACGGACGGGAACTTAAAATGCAAAACTAATTATTTCTAAATTTGCTAATATAAAGTACCTTAAGACACTGACAATATTTAATTTGTTAAATGAATACATAGGGCCTAATAGAGTAAATTTATATAATTATATATAAAGTTGAAAATTTAAGCAATCTTTGATACTTTTTCTATAATTTAGGCTACCTAAATTATAAACATATATAAAACACATATTATATCTAAATTTATATCTAGAATAGTTTGGCATAATATTTATATTTAAATAATAGAGAAAACATGATATGCAATTTTAAAAGTAAATTAAATATGCAGAAAAAAACAATTCCCGAAATTTTCGGGATTACAGAATATATTTCCCGACAATCGGGTCGGGAACGGGAAATATTTTTTCCCGCGGGTATCCCGCACACCCCTAATTGTTACCTATATCACCCACACCGGTGAGCTAAGGGTACGTTTGTGCTGCATCCTCACTGCTGGATCACAGCCGAGCTACGAAGGTGGATGTGTGGCGATGATGAAACTAAACTAGTAATCCTTATTGGTCCATTTATCCTGCATCGGCGCTGCTAGACTCGCTGCCCGCTGCTATCCTCGCAATAGCCATGATAACAAATCAGTTTGTTTTCCGAGCCTCTACCATCGCCGGGCATCTCGAAACTTGAGCTGTGATTGGTTCCTTCACACAATTTTTGGTTCAATAAGATTAAAAATATACTGAAAGGTCGGCTCTGACATCCTTAAGTGCTTGAAAAGCCTCACTGGATAGTTCTCGAGTTCTTTATAGGAACTGGTGAAAGTAACCTTGGTGATGTAGTTCTTGGTTCATACCGTCTCTTTCTCCTTGTCACAAACAACATTTTTGTCGAAAATGAATCACTATCAGTGTCATCAGATGGCTGAGACAACATTGTTCCTTTACACGAAACACGACTCACAGCTGACCTCTCATGCCAGCATCTTACAGCAATGTGAACAGATGCAGGGTAAATGCTCCATAGCGAGCATCATAGCTACATGCCAGCAGCGAGGTGCTTGGTTTGGTCTTTTATGAGAATTATTTTAACTCAGAGACTTAATTCTAATAAAGGTCAATTTCTCAACTAATCTTCGGATAACTAAAAGTGGACAGTTGACTGCAGTCCTAGGATTTTGTGTTCTACACTATTATAGTGCATGTCATATTTAACTTTCATCCTAACAAAACAAAGCAGCGCGTCTTTTTCAAAATCAATAAAAACATTTATGTGTGTTTTTGAAATATTTAAACTTACATCTGTAACTCTGTCAAAATATCTTTATTTTCTTTCTTTAGCAGTTCCAACTCTTTACTCTTGTGTAGGCCTACTTATTAAGTTTGTTGGTCTAGTCCCTTGTTCTAAGGTTGGAAAGGGCAAACTATTACTTTCATGTGTATTTAAAAAAAAGTTTAAGTTTTTTTTTCTCACGTTTATCAACTCTTTTATTTATTTCCGAATTACCGCAAGAGGCTGTGACAATTGTATCTTAAAATGCGGCGCAAACATTTTTTTTAACACTATTTGGTTTCAATTTGAGTAATTACACCCTAAAGTTAGGTTCAAAGTCAGTTTCCCTGAAGTAAGCATAGCAAACTCGAGCGCTAGACAACATACAAAAAATTGTCAGCCGGCTCTTTTACAAGCGTGCACTCGTATTCGCAATGTTTTCTACTGTCGGAAATCTATAAAATCTTACCCCAGATTCTTGCGAGTTTCTTGACTGGTTATTGCACCTAGCAACTACACAACAAGGTATCGCTACTACTAATTAATATCAAACGACACACAGGTAAACAAACATTGAAGCATCAAAACAACAAGAATTGGCGGGAACACATGGCTGAGCGTTCATTGGGCCACATTGACGTCACAAACACGACAGGCTACTGCGCACCGGTCTTGTGGCCCATACCGCTGATAATAATAATAATATTTAGCACCGCGTCTTACTACCCGTTCGGGTTATACGCTTTAAGTACTAATTACTCTAATGGATTAGGACTTGGGAAGGTTGAATTAGAGGAAGCGAACCCGCATTTGCGTGGAGGGAGAGTGGAAAACCATTTAGGAAAAACCACCCCCAGTTCACCCGACTGAGATTCGAACCTCGATCTCCCCGTCCTCAGCAATCTAGCTTCAACACGACAAGCGCGTTAGCCAACTACACCACCGAGGCGGGTCATACCGCTGAGTTGTATTTATTATTATTATTTATCAGCTCGTCTTACTACCTGTTCAGGTTATACGAATATATGATAATTACTTTAATGGGGTAGGGTTGAGGGAGGAAGCATTTGGGAGTTAATATACCCGCATTTGCATTGCAGGCGACTGGGAAAACATTTAGGAAAAAATCAACCCAGCCTGGATTTGGAAGCCGATCTCCCAATCATCAGAAGTTCAGTCTGCCACTGAATCGTGTGATCTGATAGTTGATTTAACAGAGGAGGTCGAGTTTTAATCTCGTCAGTGTGCATTAGTGGTAAGAGGGGTGGTAGAAAGTGGAGGAAGGCGGGTTCCATGTGTAGTTTTATCATCTTTAACACGCTTCGGTGGCCGAATGGTCTAAGCCTCTGAGACGTCACTCTAGTGTTAGACTGGTCTGCTGATTATGGAGAGATCGGGGTTCGAATCCCGGTCAGGTTCTACTGAAGGAGTTTTTTCATAAATATTTTCCACTCTCTTACCGCGCAAATGCTGGTGTTTTACCTCTAAAATGCTTCCTTCCCCCGTCCCTATCCCATTAGAGTAATCATAAATTATGCGTACAGTAAGATGAGGTGATATATTATCATAATATATACTCTAATGTTGATGCACTTACGATATAAGCCACTCTACTCATCTCCACCCCTTAATACTAATCCACCATTTTCAGTGGCCACGTGATTGAATGCGCTACTCTCGTGTTGGACTAGACCACCTAAGACGGGGTTCGATCCCGGTTGGGTGTACCGAGGGTGTATTTTTCCTTAATGTTTTTTTTCACTCTCCTTCCACGCAAATTAGGGTGCATTTTCTCTCATTTAAACCTACCTAATCCCTAATCCATTAGCACAATTAGTACATAGGTGTATAACCCGTTCGGGTAGCAAGACAGTGCAATAAATAAATATTACGTGTATAAACAAGAATGAAACTTACCTCCGGAAGTTAAAATCCAACTTTTTTTTTTGTTATTGTCTTTTCAACGCAAAATCCACGTGTCTGTCCTCAATCTCGTTTCACTATACACTAATATAAAATTGTTTTCGTTGAGTTAGTACCATAACAACGGATGACTATCTTGTGCTGAAAACTTTCCTACACGTGTTTTGTTGGACCATTTATTATCATTCATGCTTTATCAGTCGAAAATATAATGTTTTTATTTACCCGGTGTCTGCTTGGAATGAACACACCTCTTATCCACCTCAACAAACATCCAAGCAAAGATTGGCAAATAGGTCTTTTGTTTTGTTTACCGGGTCCGGGTGACAATTCACTCGTACCTATTATTTTTATTTTTATTATTATTATTTAGCACAGTCTTGGTAAATCAAGCAGAACACCACAAGTCAGTGACGTCGCAAACATGTTTATTTTAAATAGCGCGTGGTTTAGTGCCAACTCGCTGGCTATTAATGAGCGTGAGTATAGTCCAATTTTCATAGGAAAGGTCCAACCAGACAGCTAGAAAAGTCACCAGATTTACTTTTACGTATACATACGCTAGGTAATGTGATCCTCAGCTATCATTTTTATTATTATTATTATTATTATTTAAAATCACGTCTTACTACCCGTTCGGGTTATACGCTTTAAGTACTAATTACGCTAATTAGGATTAGGAATTGGGAGGGTTGAATTAGAGGAAGTTAACCCGTATTTGCGTGGAGGGAGAGTGGAAAACCATTTAGGAAAATCCCCCCCCTAGTTCACCCGACCGAGATTCGAACCTCGATCTCCCCATCCTCAACAGTCGAGCTCAACACGACTAGCGCGTAAGCCAACTACGCCACCGAGGCGGGTCATTTTTAATAGATATTATCAATATCTAGCAAATAACAACAGTAAAACAAATGCTTTTTTTTAGTTAATTAACGTGCACTTTCCTGAACCGACTGATTATATCAACACATAAATTAATAAACTAACTTAAATTTAGAACAAACACAACATCCAAATCTACAGCCGTTTATTCATCACTGTAAAAGGAGAAACCCATATCTCACTAATGATATATTTTCCGGTCGTGCCGGGAATCTATCCCGGGATCTTTAGTTCAATAGATAACCACGCTACCGACTGAGTTATGGTGTCAGACAATCCTATAAGAAATTGACTGTAGAGAGTGAGTCACTCATCCAGGATCCAACCCCCGTTTCTCAGTAATGTGTGTGCACCAGCGTCTTACTACCTGTCCAGGATGACTGTATGTTTAAGGTAATTGAAGGGAGGGTGGTTTTTGTTTGTTTGTGCGTCTTGACTACATCATGCGTAGCCCAGTTTGGTGGAGAGAACCAGAACTAATGGTACGTTGTCCAGGGGACGCTCGAATGTACTAATTGTATATCCTTTCCGTGTCCCGATGGAGTGATGGTATTGTGAAAGTCAATATGAGGGTGTGGAACCAGTAGAAACACTTAAACCTAACATAAGCCTAATTAATAAAGCCCTGGTGACCAATTGGAGTGGTTCCCCTTTCGGTAAAAATATCTATGGTAACAGACAGAGATCGAACCTGGGTCCCCTAGGCTCGTAGCCAGGTGCACTGATCACTACACCATGGGGCCAGTTATAGTAGTCAAACAAAGAATATTGGTCACATGTAATACAAAATCCAAAATGTAAAAAATTAAATACGAAATATCCAAACTATGCCCTATTTAAAAAAAATCCTAGATATACATAAGTCCCATAGAAAATTAGATCTGTACCAACATGAAACGCGAAGGGTGACCTGGTGGTCTAGGGGTAAGGTGTCGGACTTCTGTGCTGGGGGTCCGGGGTTCAATCCTCGGTACAGGCACAGATTTGTTTGATTGCCAAACCTTTACTTCACCGTTGACAAGACATCTTGTGAATGTTGGGGAATGCCAGGCCTCCACCGTGGTTCGGATTCCACGTTAAACTATAGGTCCTCCATTTCATCTCACAATCACCCTAACATTACATATTAGCGTAAGTGCGTGTAACCTAACGGGTAGTAAGACGCTGTGATAATAATCAATTCGTTTCAATTGTCTTTATTATAGTGCTGGCCAACATTCGTAAGACCTATAACAGGCCAGCACTGAAAAGTACACAATTACCTTACAAATACAAATATTTACACGAGAAAATAAGATAAGCAACAATAGCTAAATAAGTTAATATATTGTTGAATAGTTCCTAAAAAAAAAGTAGTTAATAATGATAAGAATAAAAAATAGCAATAATAATAAACGACTAAAGAATGGTTACAAGCATTAACAATATGCAATAAATAAATCAATCAGAATATTGTAAATTTAAATATTATAGGCAGAATCTCTACATGTTAAATTATTGATATGGTATTTTCTTAATTACCTCTCTAAGTTTAGCTTTTCTTTTATGATAAAAGTCAAAATTGACAAATATAGAATTGGAACTATGGATATAACTACCTATAGGGCTCACCTTATAAGAGCTATTGAGAAAAATAATAATTTTGAATTACGAAAAGTTCGAGAAAGGATATGAACGCCTACATGATCAAGGGCAAATTTGCAAGAAATTTTGCTATTTAAAATATTAAAAAAACAAAAAGGGCATCACAATAAAGTCTACGCGATAAGAGAGTTTGGAGCCCTAAGAGGTTTCGAATTCTGTCATAATCATAATAAATCCGGTTGGTAAAGAATTTATCATAACACGCAGGGACTAATTTTCTTTGAACGTTTTACAACCTAAGAGAGTCAGTTAAGGTAATGGAATTCCAAGCAACAGCAGCGTATTCTAACTTAGATATAACCAGGGCGTAGTACATACATAAAAATCTGTCAACGATCTTAAATTATGAAGTAATAAAGTTAATAAGTCCAAGTAATTTCAATGATAGGGAAATTACATGGTAAGCATGACAGTGGAAATAACGTTTGTTATCAAGGAGAACACCAAGATCATTAATATAAAGGGTGCGAACTATGTTTTCATTGCCCAATTTATAAATAAAAAAGAAAGTATTAGTTTTCCTAGCAAAAGATATAGATTTGGTCTTAGATTTATTAATAGACATTCTATTTTCCAAAGACGATTGTAGTGTACCATTTAAATAATAATAATAATAGTGTAGTTAAAATGTAAATATCCCGGATGATTAGTAAGACGCAGAGTACCCTATAGAAAAAAACACACGGAATAATCAACAAAGATTCGACTTCGGAGGATCATGTGACTAATCTATTAAGGAAAAAATATGACCATGCTTCACACATTTTTAAATGCCCTTATACAAGGCGAGAACTTAAAAAAATAATAATTCAAGAGCTGCAATATAAGAAAGGGCCGCCAAGTAAAATACGATCTTTTCCGCAGACGCAATTTATTATAATATTAGCAGAAGTAGGCCTACCCGGCGTTGCCCGGGGTAGCCACGTAATTCAACACAACGCTTTTCTTTGCTTTAAACAGAGAGAAAAAAAACCTCGTTTTATTTATTTTGACCCAGTTTTCACGAATTTAAAAAAAATCTAATAGAAAAATTAAAACTTCTGCAAAGGGGATATTAATTTTAAAATTTAAGCCCTCTGGGTGCTGTCAATATTGCACAATTCTCACAACAAACTATTCCTTTTACTAGTATAGATAAAACAAAGAAATTATGTATACAACATAAAAATTAAGGCCATATAAACAACAAATCAGGTGATTCTCCAATAAAACAGAACATAATGAGATGAATGCAAGTGTTTTTCGTATCTTTGATCATTTCTTTAATGTCGGGTGTAAATGTAGTAGTTCATCGGTGTGTCTAATAAACATTGTATAGACTTCTATAAGAATATGTTCTTAATTCTGGTACTTTTTAACATTAATGTGTTTTTTTCTTAGAAATAAAGATATAGCTTTCCCAAGGCTGTCTTATATCATTTTCTTGTAAAGTTACGCTTGTTATACAAGTAGTCTGATGCCATCTCGTTATAAGGAACTGTGACAGAATTCAACGACCTCGCTGAGGATCCAGCTAATAAATAGACTCCAACGCTTACATGAACTTGTATAATCATTTAATTTACAACCTAAATTACTTTTAGCACATAGCAGCAACTCCCGAAAAAAAGAAAATTCTGGTAGTTAAGAATTTTAAAAATTTACGCCCAGTTTATTCGCTCCAACATTTCCCATTCATCTGTTACAAAACAATTGTCATTTTGGTTTCAACTCATGAAAAATATCAATATGTTTTTAATTTTTATTTACCCGCCTCGGTGGCGTAGATTGCTAACGCGCTATTTTCGTGTTTAGCTAGACTGCCGAGGATGGAGAGATTGAGGCTCAATTATTGTTCGGGTGAACGTGGGGTGGTTTTTCCTAAATGGTTTTCCACTCTCCCTCCACGCAAATGAGGGCTCACTTCCTCTATACTCAACCTTCCCAATTTCTAACCCATTAGCGTAGTTAGTACTACATAAGCGTACAGCCCGAAGCGGTGGTAAGTTTTTTTTTTTCTGTCTCGAGTCTTTATTACCAATCTGTTCTATCCGAATATTTACAATAGTGGGTTGGGGATATGTAAGATTTAATTTAGAGGAAATTTACCGTCATTTGTGGGAAAGAATGTTGAGAAACGTTTGACAAAAAAACACCCTAGTATACCCGGCTGGGATTCGAATACAGATCTTTCTCACCTACAAACCACATTGTCCACGTGCACTTGTTTAACACTAGTATAACTAGTGGTTAATAATACACGTGATAGCAATTATTTCATTCCTTGTTCACCCTAATACCCGTGACAATTTTCTTTGGCTCCTTAATGGAATTGGGTTGCAGTCGGATTCAGATATTTAGTACGAAGCGAGATTTTTGATAGCTGCAAAAGTTATCAAAACAATTTCCATATATTTTTGTTTTATCACCGCGTCTTACAATCCGTTCGGGCTATACGCTTAAGTTCTAGCTACTCTTAAAGTTTCGTGGATGAGGAAGGCTATATTTAGAGGAAGGGAACCCTCATTTGCTTGGAGGAAGAATGGAAGACCATGTAGGAAAAAAACACCCTCAACACATCCGACCAAGATTCGAAACTTGATCTCCCTGTCACTTTTGATCAATTGTATCAATACATATAAAACAGTACTCTTTTTCTGCGTTTCCTATTCACTTAGCCATCTGGGATATACGCATATATTAATTACGCTGATAGTGTAAGATTGAGGAAGGTATGATTTTAGAATAAATGGGCCCGCATTTGCGAGAAGGGTGAGTGGGGAATCATTAAGGAAATACCACTCTCAATATACTCGACTGAGATTCTAACCCCTTTCTTCTCCAGTTTAAAACTAGAGTGACGCGTTAGACCACGTACCACTAATTACCCACTTCAGTGGCTGAGCGGTCTGAGGCGTCACTCTCGTGTCAGACTGGCATGCTGATGACAGGTTCGAACCCTGGTTGGGGTCTACTGAGTTTTTTTTTACCTAAATGTTTTCCCACTTTCCTTCCAAACAAATGCTGGTAGATTACCTCTAAAATATTTCTTTCCTCATCCCTACTTCATTAGAGTAATTATCATATATGTGTATAACCTGAACAGGTGGTAAGGCATGGTGATAAAAAAAACACTAATAATATATTTAAATATTATCCCTATTGATCGCACAAAAAAAATCTTTTAAATTATTTCATTCCAGAATCATACTGTAGATGTATCTAAGAGCTACGAAAGTTATTAAAGCTTTTTTCATACATTCAAACGTTAAATCATTTTCTGTAACTATCGCTGTTGAACAATTTTATCAAATATTAGTCTTTAACCAAAAGAAAAATAGCTCGAATTATCTTTCTTATTAGCGTATGACTCAAACGTGGTGCTAAAAAAAAAATTAAAAAAAATTAAAAAAAAATATTTAGCACCGCGTTTTACTACCCGTTCGGGTTATACGCTTTAAGTACTAATTACTCTAATGGATTAGGAATTGGGAAGGTTTAATTAGAGGAAGTGAACCCGCATTTGCGTGGAGGGAGAGTGGAAAACCATTTAGGGAAAACCACCCCCAGTTCACCCGACCGAGATTCGAACCTCGATCTCCCCATCCTCAGCAGTCGAGCTCAACACAAGCGCGTTTAAAAAGAAGAAAAAAGAAATCTTTCTTTCTTGCCCATATTTCAGGGGTTATAATAGCTGACAGCTCAGACTTTATATGTTTTGTGATTTTTGTGCAAATCTCTAATTCAATGCTTTTTTTGTTTTAGAGATAAGTCAAACTCTTTTTATGACATCGGAAATTCCCATCATAATCGTATCCATACAGAACTGATAAAAAAAAGAGTTTTATTTTGTTAGTTATTATTCTGCACCATGTCCTACAACCTGTTTGGGTTATACGCTAATTTTTTTTAATATTGAGAGTAAAAAAATTGAATAAATAATTTTTTTAACATCTTTTTCTACCACAATTCCACCATATCGACACCATCGAGTATGGAGTATGTAAGACGAGGCTTTCTTTACACCTCAGCTAGGTCAACACAGATGAAAATATTTAATAATGTTGGCAATAAAAATAACCCTCCGTTTTGATCTACTAGTTAAATTACTTTTCCAATGCCTTCTACAGTAGCCCCATGGCTTCTTTGGTGCTTCTTGACAGTCAACATTTAGGTATATACCTAAACTTTGACTGTCAGAAGTGACAGCTGCTAAACACATGTTTTTGCAGATCATATGGTTTGGCGTAGGAATACATGATTTGGTCTGGTAACTTTTCAAAGCTGTCAGTCAGCACCAAAGAAGTCATGGGGCTACTATATACCACACAGGTTTTCGGTCGTAAGTTTTCAAGGACATCTTGTAGTCTGTAGAGGATGAGATAGCATTAAACAAGTGAAACGATGAACTGAAACAGGCCCCACCTTAAGATAGTATTTTTTTTTTAATCGCCCAACATTATTTGTCAAGTTGACGTCAGAAAGGATACTTTTGTTTAGTGCGGTTAGACTCCATTGTAAGATAACCTGGCCTCTGCGTCAGTTGGTAAATTTTTTTATAGACGTGATGAATACGTATTAGACTTGTATTTTTCGTGCCCTCCCTTCGCCGAGGGGGGGAGGGAGGGGGGTTAACCCGCCTCACTTCCCCCATAAAAGTATTTTTGTATTCTTCTCTAAAGCCTAAGCTCGTAGAGTGATTTTTTTTTTAACATTTATAACACCTCCAATAAGATACCTGCATCGTTGACCGCGTGGTCTAACGCGCGACTCTCGCAGTAGACTAGAATTCCGATGACGGAGAGATCGAGTTTCGAATATCGTTCTGGTGTACTGAGGTGTTTTTTAAAATAAATTGTTTACCACTCTCTCTCCACGTGAATGTGGCTACACTTCCTCTAAATATAACCTTTCTAATAGCTAAAACTACTAGCGTAATTAGTACATATGTGTATAACCCAAATGGGTAGTAAAACGCGCTGATAAAAACCATTTGTAATTACTCGGGACTTGATAATTACATTTAATTATAGTTAAATGTGCGATTGCAACTTTATGCTCATTAAGATAATGTATTACTATCGTAAAGTAGACCTACTTAGGACAGAAATGCTTTTTTCTTGAGAAAAACACATACTATTTATATGAATGCCGGGAAGGTTAGATGATCGGTAAGCACACATGACTCGGATCTAGAAGGCCGGTGTCCGACTCCAACCTGCTACACTTGGGCTGGTAATTTATTACACAGCCTTGGTGTTTCGTTCTCTCTTAACGTGGTTGCTGGCGCAGTAATTTATTATTCACTCTCTTCATACCTTTTCTTTAGGTTTTCTAAACCTCCGGAATAAACCTAAGTATTTAATCAGACTGTACAACCAACAATCTCAATTCAAAGTGTTGATTTGTCGGTTTATTTAGTGGGTCTCAACCAGTTTTATCAATTTTCTAGTCCCATTTCTCGCTATTTAATAATAATAATATTTAGCACCGCGTCTTACTACCCGTTCGGGTTATACGCTTTCAATTACTAATTACTCTAAAGGATTAGGAATTGGGAAGGTTGAATTAGAGGAAGTGAACCCGAATTTGCGTGGAGGGAGAGTGGAAAACCATTTATAAAAAATCACCCTCAGTTCACCCGACCGAGATTCGAACCTCGATCTCCCCGTCCTCAGCAGTCGAGCTCAACACGACAAGCGCGCTATTTAAGGATCTTGGTTATAAAACTCAAAAGGGAACAACGAGGAGATTTAATTTTAAGAGAACAGACCGGCAGTCACCCAAAAAAGAGCACGAGAAACTCTATTTTTGCGGAATCTTGAGTAAAGGTCACGTTCACAAACATTTTTTTTTCTCTAAATGATATCCATAATACCAAGGTTAGGAATGAGAATGGTTGTTTGAAAAAATGTACCCGCCTTAGCGTGGAAAAGGGACGGGAAGATCACAGTGATAAATCACGTTTAATGAAACCATACTTGGTGTCTACTGTCGGGATTAGAATCCCGGCTTTCCTCGTCACAGGCTAGTTTCCCATGAGCCCGGAGCTTTAGCACGCTTGACCGCCGGCGCTATGGGAGGGGGGGGGGAGCAGGAGGGAGGTCCACTTAGCCGCTAGCCGGTCTCAGATCACTTTGCTGGAGCATATTTATGTATTAGGGAACTAGAGTCTTGAGGAAGAATCATGAGAAACAGTTTATCATCATTTCTTCCTCCAGTTCACTCAACCAGTTTTAGTTTGTATTGGAGGCTCGTGGAGCGCTCTGGTCTGTCGGTCGTGTAGTATTCGTCGGCCGTTATTGTTTTGTTTTTTTTACTCTCATCTCCCACTATTTGGATAGCGAAAAATACCCCATTAACACGGCCAATGTTTTCATACTTAGTCAGAGGATAAACTTGTACCGTAAAAACTACACCACTTCGGTGGACGAATGGTCTAAGACGTCACTCTAACAAGAGACTAATCTGCCGATGACAGCGATAACATAGTTAGAATCTTGATAGAATATACTGAGGGTGTTTTTACCAAAATATTTTTTGCACTCTCCCTCCACGCAAATTCTGGTACACCTCCTCCTAAATACAACCTTACTCATCCCATGACAGCTTAGCGTAATTATTACATATGCTTATAACCCGAACAGGTTGTAAGACGCGGTGATAAAAAAAATACACTTATTTAATGATCTTGATAGGGGCTCTTAAACACAGTAATAGTTGACCTTACTGAATTCGGTACTGAATTAAGCACGGAATCAACGTCCGTGGCTACGAGGCGTACCTAACAGAACTGGAGCGGTCATTGGTCGCGGCCATTTATATCGGTAAAGTCGTTGGTCTCAAAAACCTGGTAGAGAGAGAATGACCAATAATAATGGCATCTCCCCGTGGGTTTCCTCATTACTGTAAATATTGTTGAATAACGCTCGTGTGAACTAAGGAACGGATTACATTAATTTAGTAAAATACCCGCAGAAATAGCCGAGGTGCTAGATCTTGATCGCAATTTGTTTCCCTTATATCACATTTTTACGGATTCTAAGTTTTGTCAAAATATATATTCATTTTAATACTTAGTTGTAAGCAATTGTAAGCAAGTGTTATAAATGTTGACCACAAATAAATATATTCGAATTTTCTAAACTGTTCTTCCAACCAAAATTAGGATATTTTAATTCATATGAATCTCTATAAAACCGGAATTGTGGACCACAGGAATATTTATATAATATATAACTCAATTTTCTACAAATTGGCATATCTGACAGCTATAAAAAGTTACTTATTTACTTCCACGTTTTCATACGTCAAGTCATATGATCCGAAATCGTTAACCTAAAAAATAAAAAATAAGTTTATTAATTTGAGGTATTTTATAAGCTCTTTCTGATCCGACTGATCATATCAGCACACGACTAATAAATTAGGTAACATAAATCTAGAACAGACACAACATCCAATCCCCAACCGTTAATTCATCACTGTGAAAAGATAAACCCACATTTCACTAATGATAAAAATGTTCAACCATATTGTGAGTCGAACCCGGCATCTTTAGCTCAGTACATAGACACGCCATCGACTGAGTTAAAATAACACTAATAATATAGTAATACGTTATCAATGTTGATCGTCCAAAAAAATATGTTTGTGTATTTTTTAAAAGATACTCTAAATGTTCATTCGAAAGAAAATCTAGCTATAGATATTGCAATTTTTCTAGTCATAGTAGTTTCCATATTTTACTATTATTAACGGTTTTGCGGGATTCTCGTAATCACAGGTATTAACCTAGTCTTCCTGTCCCTTATTCTCTCTATATCATTATCTGCGGCTACACCCCCCCCCCCCCCCCCCCCCCCCCCCCCCCCCCCC
>CABEEJ010000387.1:125080-149875 GCA_901482245.1 Timema douglasi | reverse complement strand
CCCCCCCTCTCCTTCGTCCCACTTATTAACTGGTCATTCATTGGTCAGCGCTCCTCCCCGAAGATAAAGCCTGAGAAAAGGAACAATCTTTTATTTACAGTTGAAGTTTTTCTAGCTCGCTTCAGTGTCCGAACGGTCTAAGGCGTCAGTCTAGTGTTGGACTAACCTGCTAATGACAGAGATATCTAGGTTCCAATTCCGGTCAGGTGTACTGAAGGTTTATTTTCTCCTCAAATGGTTTCTCACTCTCCTTCTATGCAAATACGATTAGGTTAATTCCAAAACTCTTTCTTCCTCATCCCTACCTCATTAGGGTAATTGTCATACATTCGTTTAACCTGATCAGGTGGTAAGACGCGGTGATAAAATTTACATGTATTGTTATGAGTAATTAACGTGGACTTTCCGGTATAATTGATTTATATCAGTACACGACCTACAAACTAGCGTAACTCTATAATATACAAAGCATACATTCTCCCAACCGTTAATTATTCATCACGTTTTGTAAAAAAATTCCTAGTTTCAACACTGGTAAATGTAGTAGATTCGGGACGCTTGGTGGGTTTTTTTTAGCTTTACATTTTACTACACTTTTGAGTTATAAGCTTATGTACTAATTACGCTTATGGTTTTAGAGATGAGGAAGGTTATATTTAGAGGAAATGTACCCAAATTTGCTTGGAATTAGAGTGGGAAAACCATCTTCAGTACACCTGATCGAGATTCGAACCTTAATCTACCCGTCGTTGGGGCACTTAGTTAAGGGATCAGATTTCCTTTATGCGAACACTATAATATTGTCAATTCCTTATCCCAATTAGTTATAGATTTATTTAGTAGATTTTTTTTAAATAATAAGTCCAAGTGCAGATGCAAAAATAATGTCAAGGTTCGTACCTATACACAAGGACGTAGAGAGCGGTTTCGGTGTGGTCACTAGGTAAGCTTTTTTTTTTTTTAATTTGATGAAAATCGTTTTGTTGAAACCCCGGTAGTCATAGTCGTACGTAATCGCTTCAAGTTTTAAATGTATAATTTTTTAAAATAATTATTAGACCACTTAGACCACCTCCTGCGTCTCCTGCCTCCTCCTTCAGCTCCCAGAATTTTCTTCTTTCCTTGAAATCATCGAATATTTGAATCCTCCTTCTTCCTAAGATCCTCTTTTCTTCAACCTTGCCTTCTATGACGTAATACATTATGTAAATTTAAAAAAACAACACAATATTGCGACTTGTTGATTTAAAAACCTTACATTGTGAAGATAAAAGAAGAGTATCAATGACATTAAACTTGTTTTATTTAATGAAATACTTTTACGTACACGAGAAAGTTGGATTGAAACAGTGGAGGTAGTTTAGTTGTTGCATGAAACGGACAAGAACCGACAAAATATATTACCGTGTTCACCGGACTGTTAAGACACGTCATAGAAACAATAAAAATATATATAGTATAGAGGATCTCCTAACAGGTGTGAATTGAAGTAAAATAAAAGGTACTATATAATATTAGTAGTAATAATAATACAGGAAGATGTAAAGACGGAAAAGATATTTCCAAGAAGTAGACAGCTTGGCGACTTTTTAATTCTCCGTCTTCTTCTCTCACTCGTTCCCTTTTTATTCAAGTCTGTCGGTCTTTACGTCTCTATCTCTCCCTCTCTCTGATAAACAAGGTAGACCAAACTTTCGTCTATGTATGACGATGTGAATATCAGGTTGTCTTGTTTACCTGTTCGTCACGTTGTGCTTTCCATCTATCCACCAGGTATCTTAGAACCTTTGGAGCTCAAAGGTAAGGCTGACGCGGGCCTTGCACTTGGCTCGTCATGTCACAGGGAGGTCGTGATTCGAACCCACGACTGAATGCACTGGGTATATATTTGTCAACTTCTCTCCTTTATTCAAATGTTTAGGTTGAGAGTGATGTTCCAGTCTAAGGTAGTCTCTAATTCACTTAATGTAATTACTTTGTTTAAATATTTGTTTTTAATTATAGCGATAATGTTAATCTTCCTAACATGTTGATTATTTATTTTTTAGATATTTTTACTCTGTTAATTCAATTCAGAGGAAATAAGCATCTTATTATGTATTTCTTATAAGGTCGGATTTGACTGATCTTATTCGAAAGGTTGATTTCTTAAATAAATCGGTTCACAACACTTATACCAACATTGATACATCAAAACAAAAAACAACAAATCAAGCTGTTGAAGTTTTTTGAAATATATTTCCTTTTCATTTTTACAAGACAAAATTAAAGTTGTTAATACATTTTTATCATTTCTACCTTTTATTTCTCATATGACAATGTCATGCTTAAGTATATTTACTGATCTATATAAAATGTTATAATTTTGATTGGCTTGTAAGATTAATATTTTAAAATGTATCAATACAGCCAAAACCTCTAGGTTTAATCAAAAAAAGTTAGATTATTATTATTATTTTGTAATTATTTTTAAAACATTAAACAATTTTTTTATAAAAAACAATAACTTGAAAATGATAAATGAATCAGGTTTATTTTTACGGTGTTTCGAGTATTTATTTTGATTCAAAACTAAGAATTTTTTATTAGGAATTACTAAGTTATATAAACACATAAATAGATAACGTTTTATACAGATCAGAAAGTTAATCACTTTCCAAACAACAAGAAAAAAATATATATTCCTTAAAGCTGTGACAAATTTTACTGTCCAAAAAACTTCGCTTTTTTTTGTATTTACATTTTTATTTTATTTTTATTTTTAGAAACATAATTTAAATAGTAACAAGGTTAAACAATTTACTCTTCCATTCGGAGAACAAGTCTCGTCAAACAAATTCATGCAATCAACCATTCGTTTATCTCATTTACTAGGAGATAATCACAAACAAGAACCAATTAAACAAAAATAAAGGGATGTGCGGGGGAGAACTATTTAGGGAGCTGAAGAAGAAGAAGGAAGGAAGGATAAAGCAAGAACCGCAACGTATTTGACTAAAAGTAAATGAATATAAAGGCCAACAGTCCGATAGTCAAAATAAGTTGAAAAAAATTATGGTTTTTTGTTTCTTTTATAAATAAACTAATGAATAATTTTGAGTTATGGAAAGGACAATTCTCTCCCGAATTCATCAAAAAATACCTTCAATAGATTCTTCAAATTATAGGCTATCTTAAACAAATTCTAACATTACAATATTAACATTTTCTATAATTTATAGTCATTCAGGACACAAATAACCTAAACATACATACATAATATATTAATGGTTTTATTTCATAGCACATAGGGTAGTAACAAAGACAAAAAATGTATTTAACGCAAGTTTTTTTTTAAATATTTTGAATCCATTTTTTTTATATAATCCAACTGATTATTCAAAACTATTTGAACCAAATTTGGGATCCCACGTACAATAACCTATAATGTCAAAGTAACTGTTCAAAAAATAGATTTAAAAAAATATTAACACAAAGATGGATAGATAATTTTCTACAGTAATAATAATAATAAAAAAATTATTGATATACTTAAAGCATTTCTTCTCATAGTCACTTATTTAATCTATGCATTTTAGAATGTACTTAAGTCACCCTGGTTCTTTGGTTCTCGAACAATCCAAGACAGCTAAGAAAAAATTAAAGTGTATATAGCACAATTTTTAAGGACGTTAACTAAGGTTTGGTAACTAGGAATGAGAATGCTTCATTTATAATTCAAATATCGTCCTTACTTACAAGTTTGCAGCGACAGCCAACAGATCAAAAAAGTAACTTTTTTTAAAAATCTTGCCAACAATTTGTCTACAATGCATCTAACTCACAAAATGCCACCAGGCATGGGAAATAAAGTAATAAGATTGAAAAAAAAAATTACTGCAGATTAAAAAAAATCATTATTCGAAAAGTTGTCAAACAAATCACACTAATGTATACCCATAAAAAAGCTTTTACTATGAATTAAGAATTTAAAAAATTGACAAACGCTATCGGGTTTTTTTCTGTCAGAAAAATCTTCCCGCAGCTTTATAACAAAGACTTAGCTACTACAAGGTATCTCTAATCGATACATTATTATTAAAATGTGCTAATCAGCTCAAGAATAAAATATATCTTAGACAATACCGTCTTTAACATATTTAAACGTTTTATATGCGATAAGTAGAAAAAGATGGATTTTTTTTACCTAAGAGGTTGATTTTTTTTTTTAGAAAATAGGGTCAACCTATTTTAACTAAGTTTATACTTTCAAGGTCTCTGATCTGACAGACAACGTAAGAAAAAAGGCACACGACCATTACTCTTTCACTTAAATAGTGTGAACAACACATACTTAGGTATTATTTTATCTTCAAATATACAATCTTTAAAACGACATAAAGACTTTTTTTTTTCTGATATGCTTCTTATACAGTTCATTATTAATTCAACTTGACTCGTGGAAAGGTTACTAAATATTATACTTTTATGTACATTTTAAACTTTATATAATATATATAATAAATTATCATTCTCTTGTGACAAAAAAAAGGAACACAATTAGATATTTTATATATACACAAGTTAAACATTTTTTTAAATATTATTTTTTATGAAAAACTTATATGTGTATAAAACACATGACAGTATATATATATATATATAGAGGAAGATATAATATCGTTTTCTTTGCATCAACAAGGCAAGTTAACAAATGTCAATATCAGGAGAAATACAATACAAATAATTTGCAAAAAAAAAAAAAAAACTTTCCTACATCCTACAACTAACTCGATTCCTCTTCAATTTCTTACAAAAAATTTTCTCTACTTTAATTTGATCCCCTTGTCTCATCAATAATATAGTGAATTATTAATGAAATTGGCAGGCACCTTGGATTCTAATCTTTCCCCTTCAGAACGTAAACAGCGCTACGACTCATTAAAAAAAATTAGTTGAAATCAATAATAAATATGTATAAAAAATTACTATGCTTAGGATAGTAATAAAAATATGATTCCACTTTTTAACTCTCAAATTAAAGTATAGAAAACTATATCTCTATAGCTAAATATGCCAATAGTTTAGTTGACAATTTCTGGAATTTATTATGAGTAGATGTTGTATTATAATAATAAGCATTACTATGTATATCTATGTATATATTTATCAGCGGAAAAAATGTATTATGATTTTTGAATATGAAAATTGTACATTTAAAAACCTTAACATCAGCGCAAAAAAGAGAAAAAAAAGAATAGAAGTAATTGAACAAATACATTTCTCAGTGTAAAAATATGTGAATAATATTATGTACACCATATTCAGTATAATAGGATCAATCGTATAAGGTATGCTTAGCAGTCGCTTGGAAAAGCGAATTCACATTACAAGTATAAGATGACAAATTCAATGTTCGCATTGAACCAATGAAATTATTCATTATTTCCCCCCCACCATTTATTTGGTGTATTTCCAAAGAGGCATCACGCTGTTTGAAAGGAAAAAAAATATATATTGAGGTATGAAGCACATAAGGTCTTTATATATAAATTAATGGCCTTGTCATGTTTCAATCCTCACACAATTCAATACTTAACAGTTGTCGAGACAACCTTAAAAAACCCCAATGACCAACATAAAATAAATAACTAAATAAAACTTGTTTGTTTCAAGCGACTAACAATTTAGTCGGACAAACATGAAACGCCAGCGTTTTAAAACAGACCTCTCTTACAACTTGTTGTGGTGGTTGTTGTTGTGTCAATAAAACTCTTGAGAAGTAAAACACGCCCCCTTTCTCTAAGGGGGCTCGTATCTAAAGTTGTGTTCAATGAAATGTCCTCGCGATGTCGTATCGATGTATCGGCGCCACCACTACGTGAGTAGTTTGAAGAACATGATGGCCAGGGAGATGTTGACGAACAATACCAACATCACGAGTTGTTGTCTAGAGAACCAGTCCTGCGGGGGAAACAAAGAGAGGAACAACTTGTTAAACAACGGTTTGACAACACAGCTCTAAAGGCGTCACTCTCGTGTTAAGACTAACCCACTGATGACGGGGGGTCGAGGTTCTAATCCCGGTCGGGTCAACTGAGGGTTGGCTTTTTTTCTCATCCTAAATGGTTTCCCACTCTTCTACCGCGCAAACGTGAGTAGATTACTTCTAAAATTCTTACTTCCTCATCCCTACCTTTCTAGAGTAATTATCATATATGAGTATAACCTGATCAGGTACAGTAGACCCATGGCTTCTTTGGTGCTGATTGACAGCTGACGGCTTTGAAAAGTTACCAGACCAAATTATGTATCCCTACGCAGAACCATATGATCTACAAAAACATATACTTGGCAGCTGTCACTTCTGATAGTCAAAATTTAGGTATATACCTGAATGGTGACTGTCAGAAGTCAGCTGTGAGCTGCCAGTCAGCCCCCAAAGAAGCCATGGGGCTACTGTACAGTAGCCTCATGACTTCTTTGGTGCTGTCAGCTCACAGCTGACGGTTTTGAAAAGTTACCAGAACAAATTATGTATCTCTACACCGAACCATATGATCTGCAAAAACAGGTGTTTAACAGCTGTCACTTTTGAGAGTCAAAATTTAGGTGTATACCTAAATATTGACTGTCAAAAGTCAGCTGTGAGCTGTCAGTCAGCACCAAAGAAGCCGTGGGGCTACTGTAGTAAGACGCGGTGATAAATTAAAGTCCTGATACCCACTTCGATGGTCAAATGGGCTACGGAAGGAAGGCATATTAAACTCGTTTGATCATAAAGGCCCCGTTTGATTTAAAGAATATTGCAAGGGATATATATAAAGTGCATTATAATTACTATTCTAGGTAAACATAATTCCAACTTAGTGTATTTTATTTTACAAAAAAGAAAAGATAAGGGTTTTTTCCACCCAAAATTTGCAGATTAATATTTGCGATAATGATGTTAATTTTGAGCTTTATATCTGATGCCGAATGTATTTTAATAATGGTTGGCGACTGTTTTTCCGCAAGCCTATTTCTCTGTAGTGTTTGTTACTTTTCGCGTGAGAAAACAACCCGTCAACAAACGCATGTGCCGCCAAACATTGTACATATTTGGTGTGCAAATTAAGTAATTTTTGGGAATAATTATCGAATCCCGTAAAAATAAGATAATATTCTCCCTAAGGCATCCCCCTCTTATTATTATTATCATCATCACCGCGTCTTATTACCCTTTCGGGTTATACACATTTACGCTAATGTTTTAATGGTAGGGTGATTGTGAGATGAAATGGAGGACCTACAGCTTAACGTGGAATCCGAACCACGGCTGAGGCCTGGCATTTCCCCACATTCACAAGTTGTGATTAATACACTTCTTGTCAGAGGTGAAGGAAGGGTTTGGCAATCAGATAAATCTGTGCCGGGATCGAGGATTGAACTTCGGGACCCCAGTACAGAAATCCGACACCTTACCCCTAGACCACCAGGTCACCGAGTTATTAATTAATTGCAAGTGTCATGTCACCGTTGCATACGTTTTTCACAGTCCTCTTCGCCTTTATTCATTTTTATATCTCGCGACTAGACGTGCTTATGGCTGCTTTCGATAATAAATGCACACACATTAGATATACTACTGGAAATCCAAAGATACATGTGCTAGACACACTGTTCGTGTTCATTAGTGTGTTCTATGTTCATATCTGACCATACGCCACGCCACACCAGTGCTTTTCGGAGCGTCGAATGCTGAAGTAACCTTCTTTTGTGAACTTTTTGAACCCCATGCTGACAATTTTTTGTCGCGAGGAATTCATATCTTGAAGATATATTTTACAAGACTATGCTTATAGATTTATGAGGAATGGAATATAAGCTCGCCGTTTCAAAGAACGCTACTATATTCACGAGTATTCTTTACTAACTACTAACCGGGCTCTTTCTGTATAGACTTACAGCCTGTGCTCTTCAAATATTACCAAAATAGCTCTGAGCAGCCCTTGAAAATAACCTCAAGCACTGTGAGTGCGAGAAAGAGAGTGTCGATTATATTATTTTTGATAATGAGTGCACAGTTTTCATAAAAATATTAATAAATGGGCGAAAAATATAACTAAGAAAAAGGTTAAGGGTGTATTCAATATACAATTTTCCGATCAACAATCTAAGTCCATTTAATATTTCTCGTAAAATTAATAGTTTGCGAGTAAATCATAAACAAAATCCACGATGGTACGTGTTTGGCAGTGCGCTCCGACTTACCCTCCCTCGTTTGCAGGGCGCATGCGTGCGAGTACTATTCATTGCACGCAAAAAATTAGCTCGGCAGTTATTGTTGCATATTTTAATTTCAAACAACCTTGCATACATGCATATTTGCCTAAAATTGAACGGTTCAGCAATAAATGTTCTGAATCATAATATATGGGGGGGGGGGTCGTTTTTCCAGTATTAAGGGATAGACCTACTACTGTAGCCGAGAGGACTTTCTTTTATTTAATTTCTAATGCCTTCAAAAAGGTTACTGCCAAATTTAAAAATGTTATTACATTTTCTGTTAATATGACCATTAGGTATCTAGTTTCTCTGGACAATATAGTAGTATTTTGGTACGAAATAAGGGCTTATAAAACAGGCTTTCTACCAAAATCAGAGTGTGCAGTGTACACACACTATGACCCAGATAAAAAATAATACTTACAATTCATATTTTCTAAAGGTAAAAAATAGTAATAATCCTTCACTCTAATATGAGAATTGGAATTTCGCGAATACCTAAACGAAATTTACTTATAAGACATTGAATGAGATTCTACGACTTCACATGTCTATATTTGGATGTGATACGATTTTTTTCACTAAGCTACGTCGAGGTCGAGCTTATTGCATTCTGTACTTAGGGCAATCATTACACTACTTTTGGCTTAAAGATAAAGTCGACCTTGTCTATAACTGATAAACAAAACTGGAATTAATAAACGAGTAAAACAAAACAATGGCGTGTTGAGTAATCATGGGAAATGAAGCAGTCTTCTCTGCCTTAAACTATTAATATAGGCGTAATAATGTCTCATAGGCTAGTTCCTATCACCTATTGTCTATAGCTTCACTTTGTTGAATTAATGTCACACGGACTTAATTAGCACTTGGCGATACGAGCACAAATAAATGTTCCTATAAAAGATACCCCACTCCATTTGATTATCAAAACTGTACCTGAGATCACTTGGTCTATGGTGTTAATCTCGCAATGGATTGCGGGGTGCCATGGTTCGAATCTTGACCGGGTATACTGGGAGTTGGGTTCTCACGTGTGGTTTACCACTCAAGTGTTTCCCCGTGTGAGAATCAATATGTTTCCACATTTTATTATCACTGTAAGTTTCCAAATGTTATTATTGCTGTAAGTTTCCACATTATAGTATCACTGTAAGTTTCTACATGTTATTATTATCCCTGTAAGTTTCCACATGTTATTATCACTGTAAGTTTCCACATGTTATTATTATCCCTGTAAGTTTCCACATGTTATTATCACTGTAAGTTTCCACATGTTATTATCGATGTATGTTTCCACATGTTATTATTATCACTGTAAGTTTCCACATGCTATTATCACTGTAAGTCTCCACATGTTATTATCACTGTAAGTTTCCACATGTTATTATCGAAGTATGTTTCCACATGTTATTATTATCACTGTAAGTTTCCACATGCTATTATCACTGTAAGTCTGCACATGTTATTATCACTGTTAAGTTTCCACATGTTATTATCACTGTAAGTTTCCACATGTTATTATTATCCCTGTAAGTTTCCACATGTTATTATCACTGTAAGTCTCCACATGTTATTATCACTGTAAGTTAAGTTACCATACTTGGTTTACACATGCACCCATCAATTATGCGTTTCCCACTTAATATCAAGTTATTGGTGTAGTGTTTCCATTCTATCTTTATGCTAACACAAAGTTTCACACTCACCTCCAACTATTTGATGATCTCGTTAATAACAAGGATTTTAAACAAACTTATGAACAAAATAAAGCCAACAAATGTTTTCTTACTTTTATCAGTTATTTAGTTTTGAGTCACTTATCACTGAAACGAGCTACTATCTCGTGGATGAGCAGTTATGGTGAGCTCAAAATCACTCGTACTCAACACGATTTTCGTTCCTCATGCGTACACACATTGATATATTTGGTTGAATAATAATAATAATAATTAGCACCGCGTCTTACTACCCGTTCGGGTTATACGCTTTAAGTACTAATTACGCTAATGGATTAGGAATTGGGAAAGTTGAGTTAGAGGAAATGAACCCGCATTTGCGTGGAGGGAGAGTGGAAAACCATTTAGGAAAACCCCCCTCAGTTCACCCGACCGAGATTCGAACCTCGATCTCCCCGTCCTCAGCAGTCGAGCTCAACACAAGCGCGTTAGCCAACTACGCCACCGAGGCGGGTATTTGGTTGAAATCATACAAAACGCTCGTATGTCATTCTGACTTCATCTTCGTAGATGCAATTTATTTATAAATAGATCACATCGTTGGCCGCGCAGGCTAAGGCGTTAACCTTGTGTGATCTAGTTTGCCGGTGACAGGGAGGTGGGTATTCGAACCCACGATAGATGTACTG
Source organism: Timema douglasi (assembly GCA_901482245.1). NCBI lineage: Eukaryota > Metazoa > Arthropoda > Insecta > Phasmatodea > Timematidae > Timema > Timema douglasi. The sequence continues at coordinate 139,260 of CABEEJ010000387.1, read as the reverse complement.
TGTGAGGTTTTCCTGAATGGTTCTTCGCTTTCCCTTCACTTAAATTCGGGTACACTTCCATTAAAGTCTATCTTCTCCTTCCTTACTCCTTCAGTGTGTATATATATATATATATATATTTGGGAAGCCTTAAACAAATAAATTATAAAATGGTTCATGATAATGGAAGTTTAGTGTGACCCAATAATAGTGTAGTTACATTCTATTTCCAAACGAATGAGATTAAATTTCTTCAAAATTCGCCCTATTCACCTTGTGCTGTTGGATTATTTGGTGTGAGTTGATTAACAAAAAAGGATGTAAGTAACGTAGGGCTAAGATAAAAAAAACACTCTAATTTAGGTCATGTATGGGATTTGCTGGGTTGGGTTAAGTTGGTTTGTCCTGGTACGTTCAGAAACTGCACACTAAATATATTTAAAATAAAAGTATCACTCACATATTATGTTTAACTATTTACCGATAATCTTCGCAAATATGTCTACTCTACATTCTAATTATTAAAGTAGAGTGATACTTTCTCAAACTTCCTGCATGAAATAAATAATATTATCTTGTTCCAAACTTGATTTATGTGTTTATGTTTACAACTATTTAACGTTGTAATTCTGTTGAAAGTTGTTAGCATCATACTTAGTGAGTACATTTGAAAAAAGAAAAATCGTATAACGCACTATTTATATAGCGCTATTATTTTAATCAATGTTAAATGCATATAAAATTTATAGTTAGTTTGGCTACCACCACTGAACAATAATTACGCAGAATATTTTCTTATTTAGAGCACCATTTACCAGAGATAGCAGCTTGGACTATGACCTAAAAACAATCTTTTAGCAAAAAATGGCACGTAATGTTTGCAAAAATCAACGAGCACAGGCCGATTTTCATAGGAATAACCTTATCTGACAGCTAGAAGATTTATTAAGGTGTCTGTCCTTCAATAGACTGGACAGCAGATTACGAGGAGATCGAAGTTCGAATCCCAACCGGGTGTTGTGTGGGGGATTTTTTTATTAAATAGTCTTACACTCTACCTCCACGCAAATGCGGATATATGTCCTCTGAATTCAATCCTACTCATCCGTAGGCAATTATTGCATACGCGTATAGATCGAACGGGCAGTAAGTCACAACACTAAAAACCAACTAATAAAAACTATGAATTAAACTAATATCATTGTTGATCAAAACAATAATATATTTTTGTATACTTTTTGAAAAAAAGTTCCTTCCTACCAAAATACCGCCATACATCAGTGTTGTTGGTTTAACAAAGTCACAGACGTTATCAGTGCAACCGTAATGGTTTCCTTCAACTATATTACACACCTGCTTCGGTGGCCACATGGTCTTGGACGTCACTATCATAATAAGAGTGAGCTGCCAATGACAGTGAGATCAGGGTTTGATTTCTGGTCGGGTGTACTGAGGGTGATTTTTCCAAAATTTCCACTTTACCTCCACGCAAATGCGGATACACTTTCTTTATCTATAAATTCCTCATCCCTAATAAATTAGCATAATTAGTAGCCTACATAAGCCTGAACAGGTAGTAAAAAAGGTGCTAAAAAACCTATGTTACAGGCGAGTTTTTGAGTAAAATAGCATTTTCCTTAAAACGGATAGCTAAAGGAGGCTCAGTTACCCCTACCCCCACCAGTTGGCGCACGCATACAAAGACACCAGTCTCGTATTGTCTGGTTTGCCGATGCTGCGAAGGCTAGGTGTTTGAACCCAGTCCGGTCTTACCGTGGTGGCGTCCCTCTCTGCTTCCGTGCAAACGCGGGTGTATTTCTTCCTTACTCATCCTTAACCCCATAAGTGTGGATTTACGGACATCCTGGATTGGTAATACGATATCCCACGCAGAGGAGAATGGAGGTCTCGATTCATTTCAAAACAGTTCTCGCACTTTTATACGGTTATTTGGATGATAATACCTGCTGTGGGGCTTTAACGGATTAAGACATTATATATATATATATATATATATATAACGGATTAAGACATTATATTTATATATATACACTTTAATTTCGTTGACGGAGAGATCGGGGTAAAATACCTTTACCTTATCAGGTGCACTGGAAGCCTATCAAAATATAATTTTCCCTAACACTTTGCTTAATAATGCAGATACATTTATTCTAAATCCCTAACCATTGTATATATATATATATTTTAAATGTTTATCATTTATTAAAATACAGAAGAATTAAGACTACCGAAAATATATTGATTTAAAAAAATTTAAGACTACTATACAACAAATTAAATTCTAAATCAAAATGATCCCGCTTAGAGTCAAACCAGTATTTATATTTTTCGTCTGGGATAGAAAGCAGAAACCCGCGGTTCGATGCAATATATGGTTAGGACCTTTAGAACTTAAGCTTCACGGTTGACCAGGCGTGTCACTGACATTTAAATATGTACATGCACATTATTCCAGCAGGTCATATCGGGACACACATAATTACGTTTTGAATTAATTAAAATATTGAAGCTAATAACCCTAGTGTTAACGTGCCAATAAACCGTGAGAAATAAATTACTTTCCGCTCGCAGTATTTACGTACGCTTTCTGAGCCAACTCATTCTATAAGCACATGACTAATGAAAATAACTTTATCTCTAAGACGTTCAACCTTCAAGCTTAGATGTTTATCAAATAAACAGCTTAACAAAAAGATAGTATATATTTTTGTTAGAATATCTAGATTAGAACCGGGGTCCTCTAGATACGCGTATGACTCCTCTAACTACGCATTCATATCCTTCTCAGATACGTGATCTTATTACACACAAGTTAGCCTAAAACTTTCCACCTATAATATGATACATAGCAATAATTGCACCCGGTCTATTTATATCAAACAGTTGATTCTCAAAGGTGCCATCCGAGATCGAACTAAGGACCTTACTTTAGTAATCGGCCTTCTTTGCCTCGGTGACATTGGAATGGCTATCAGCTTTCAATAAACTTTTATACAACTATTTAGGTTTTTAAATTTACATTTTTTGCACCACTTCTCAATACCCATTCAGTATATTCGCCAATTTACACTAATGGGGTTACGTATAGGGAAGGAAGAAATTAAAGTAAATGTACCCACATTTGTGTGTGATCGTAGGAAACCATATAGGAAAAAATACTCGACTGGGATTCGAAATCCGATCTTTCCGTCATCAGCAGTCAGGTCTATAGCGAGATTGACACAACTTTTTTTTTTAGCACCACGTCTTACTATACGTTCGGGCTATACGCTTATGGCTGACCAGGTGGTCTAGGGGTAAGGTGGCGGACTTATTTGTTGGGAGTCCAGGGTTCAATCCTCGGTCCCGGCACATTTTTATCTGATTACCAAACTCTTCCTTCACCTATGACAATACATCTTGTGAATGTGGGGAATGCCAGGCTTCCTACCGTGGTTCGGATCCCACGTTAAACTGTAGGTCCTCCATTTCATCTCACAATCAACTTACCATTACACATTAGCGTAAGTGCGTAAAACTCGAACGGGTAGTAAGAAGCGGTGCTAATCAATAATAATAATCATGTTAATATACGCTTATGTATTAATTATGCTAGTAATTTTAGGGATTAGAAAGGTTATATTAAAGGAAGTGTACCCACATTTGCTTGGAGGGAGAGGGGACAACCATCCTCAGTCCACCCGACCGAGATTCGAACCTCGATCTCTCCTTCATCGGCAGTCTAGTCTACTGCGAGAGTAGCGCGTTCAGACCACACGGCCACCGAAGCGGGTCGTTACGTTACGTATTACACGCGTCATCGATTTGTTTTTCTATGATTACAATATCGTTAACACAAGAGGAAGCACGTAATTAACACATGGGCTTCATATCTTACGTAAACAAATAAATTACGTCATTTAAATGTTTCCCGCTTCAATGGCCGAATGGTCAAAGATGACACTCTTGTGTTAGACTGGTCTGCTGAAGACGGGGGAGATCAGGGTTCGAATCCCAGTCGAGTGTGTTAAAGGTGGTTTTTCCTAATTGTCTCCCCCCTTCCCGTATTCATCCACGCAAATTCTGGTAGATTATCTCTAAAACGTTTTCTTCCTCATCCCTAGCTCATTAGCGTGATAATCATTTATACGTATAACCTGAACAGGTAGTAAGACGCGGTGATGCAATTTAAATGCTTAGTAACAATAATCACTTATCGAACTACTTTTTAAGTTGTAAGTTTTAGAGCGTTCATCACATGCGAGTCGGCTCGAAATCGTAAATTTACACCAACACTGTTGCACGTGGATCATTTTTGATTAAACATTAATGGAGATAAATAGTTAATAGTAGTTCCTAATACTGAGCCTCGTTGAAATATTAAATTATATTTGGATAGAAACTGCATTGAAAAGGCTGTTTATGACTATTTTAGAATGGCTTCACAGATAATCACTGTGCACAAATCTTCATTCTGTCATAATAGTGACATACTGTAGTTATTAACAAGAATCTTATTCGCTTTGTCCCCCATCGTAACCGCGGAAAATTTCGAGTAATCATTCAAATACGAAAGTACTGAACACATTTCTGGAATATCGTAGGTCTTTTCTTTTTCCTCCCATAATACCTGGCGCTAGCACACATAAACGGATATGCGAAAAGGGAGCAGAGTCGAGCCTAGTATAATGAACGCCCTTAACTTCAAGGTCATCAACGTCATAATCTAAGTAACAGGAATGAAGAGAATAAAATATAGAAAACAATGCTGTACCCATATTTATTTTATCTTTTAGAAGGTGGGGTGATCCTTATCTATTATGACTCCTGATAAAGTACCCAAACATTAAATCTTTTTAAAGTATTATTAGTAATATAATGATCTTGGAACAGTTTTGGAAGAAATATTCCAGCATCAGTATGAAAAGAGGAGAAAAAAAATCACAATGAAAATAACATGTGTAAAACAATCACCAGCTGATATTCGAACTCAGATCTCCCTATCAACGGGAATCAAAATCTAAAATGAATCTGTTGCCTTGAACTGTTTGACCACCATTGAGAGTATAATATTTCTAAAAATTCTTACTTAGGAGTTAGAACATTTTTAACCGTCGTTTTGCCTTGTTAGTGTGTTTAAATGGGCGGGGCTTTTGACAAATAATAATGTTTTTAATTAGTCTTTTCTTTTGACCGGAATTTATGAAAAATAACAGTTTTGATGTTTCTTTTTTTTTATAACGGAAACGGGATCTGTGACTCACTTGAAAATACTTTTCAATGCGAGAGCGACTAAAATTCTGCTTTCTCTTCATAGATTGCAATGGCCGAGCCAACAGAAACAAGGGTGGTTAATGACGTCATACAAACCGTATTCGGTTGTGTTTTTACACTGTTTACAAAATGTAAAGTTTTATTTTAAAGCTTATATTTTTTATGGCTCTTTATATAAGTTATAAAAAATATCTATTTTTTTGGTGGTCATGTATAAGAAGATACAAATGTAAGTCTAATACTTTTTAATTTATTATTTCATGTACTGTAATATCTCTTGTTGCCACAACTACAAAACAAAAAACATAATAGTCTTGTTATTAATATATTTGGTTCTTTCAATGAGTTATGAAAACGCCACTTATACAATGAGTACAATAATACAGTACATTAAATGCCACGTTAGTAGATTTCTGGGTGCGCCACTGACTACAGTAAAATTTTCATATCAAGGGTCTTTTAGAAAATATGAAAATCTCTCTTGCTATCAACAATGATAACATTTTACTGGTGTATTATTGTTATTTTATTGACATTATCTATCAAAAGTGATAGCTCAATGACTTGTGTGAATACTTAAAAGAAAATTTTCTAGTTATCAGATAAGTAAGGGCCCACTACGGTGGTCACATGGTCTAACACGCTATTCTCGCAGTAGAATAAACTGCTGATAGTAGTAATATCCAGGTTTGAATCTTGGTCGGGTGTATTGAGGTTTTTTGCAAAACTGTTTTCCACTCTTCCTCCATTCAAGTATGGGTGCACTTCCCCTAAATATAGCCTTCCTAGTTCCTAAAACCATTAGCGTAACCTAGTACATAAGCGTATAACCCTAACGGGTAGTAAGACGCGGCGCTAAAAAATTATATAAGAGAGGCCCTTTCTAGGAAAATTTGACTGTACGTACTATCCGAGAATGGAGATGGAAGATGCGCGATTTTAGTTCCTGGTTGACCTGACAGCTAGAAGTAGGTTAGTTTATATTAGTAGTCAGTAAAATCACTACTGTGTGTCCGCGAAAAAACAAAAACCTCAGCCTAACTCAATTATCCCCGCATGAACTTGACCATCGCTGAATACAGGTTTTTGACTGTCTTGTCGTATGGCCCGTGGCGTAACTACTGTACAGATATGCTGAGAGATTAGTTTATTAAAATTGTATTTCTTAAAACAGTATTTCCTCTCTTTCCAAGGCAATATATGATTATTTTTGTACGAAGAAACCACGCCTTTTGACCCTGAATAATTTTTACCCTACATCTGGTAAAAAACTACAAGGACTGGAAAAGAGTTATTTTATGTGAAAGATTGGTTTTAGTAAAAAAAAAAATACTAAAAATGTAATAAAAATAAAACCAAATTGTATTATTATTATTAGAACCGCGTCTTACTACCCGTTCGGGTTATACGCACTTACGCTAATGTGTAATGGTAGGGTGATTGCGAGATGAAATGAAGGACCTACAGCTTAACGTGGAATCCGAACCATGGTAGAGGCCTGGCATTCCCCACATTCACAAGATGTCTTGTCAGAGGTGAAGGAAGGGTTTGGTAATCAGATAAATCTGTGCCTGTACCAAGGATTGCACCCCGGCCGCTAGCACAGAAGTCCGACACCTTAGCCCTAGACCACAAGGTCACCCAAACCAAATTGTAAACTTCTAATAGGCTATAAAAACAGTTTTACGATCACATTATGGATTTTTTTTTTATCATATACAAATTTTTTAGCTTAACAACGCACCTAAATATAATAATAATGACGTGTCTGGGCTATACCAATCTGTAGCTAAGTGTAGTCGGAATCTAAGCCGTTGCTCAGGAGATGCCCGAATGTACTAATAGTACATCCTTTACGTGGAGGCTCTTTTCAAGTCCCGATGAGATGAGGTTATGGTGAGAGTTAATATTAGGAGATGAAGCCAATGAAGAAAATAACCTAACTTGAAGCTTAACTAACCAAACCCGGCTGACCATGGGAAATCACTCCCCTTAAAGAAAAATCGTCTGGTACCAGCCGGGAATCGAACCGCGGATTAAGCAGCCAGGGGTTCTGACCACTCTACTACGAGGCCGGTTAGTAAATAAAATACGTGTATACTATAGGCAATTAGGAAAAACCTGTATTAAAAACAATAACTTTAGTAACCTCCTGAGATCAAATAACAGACCCTTTCATATGTAGTGGGATTCTATTACCGATTAGATAAGGAGAGGCTTATAATAATTTAAGACCGTTCATCATAGCAGGTCCAACTCAGCTCCCGGTTCGCGCGAGGTATTATGGGAGTAAAAGAGAAAATAAAAGACCAAGATATGCAGGAAATGTGTGCAGTACATTCGTATTTGAATGATTACTCAAAATTTTCCGCGGGAATGATGGGGGACAAAGCGACAAAGTTTATTGTTAATAACTAAAGTATGTCCTTGTTATGACAAAATGAAGATTTGTGCACAGTGCTTACCTGTGAAGCCATAAAATGGTAAAAAAACGGCCTTTCGGATGCGGTTTTTTTAAATACAAATATAATGTAATATTTCAATAATGTTTAGCATGTTTCAACTCTTTATTTCCATTAATGTTTAATCAGAAATTATCCAAGAGCAATAGTGTGCGTGTAAATGTATGATTTATAGCCGAATGTCTCACAGAGTTGATTGGGATGTGATGAACGCTCTTAACGCCAATGACTAGTCTCATTAATAATCTCATATTTTAGTTTATTTTATTAATATGGTTAAAACAAGCGATATTAACGAATTATCCGGATAGGTGAGCACGTGAACAAATTCAAACAGTATCGTCTTGCCAGGTTTTCCGGCGAAGGGGAGATCAAGGTTCGAATACAGAGCAGGTTTACCCAAACACTAATTTATAATAGTGGGCCCACTTTCAATCACCAACATTGATTGAAAGTTACTCAAATTTGACATACTAATTATAAAGTTGGTTTAAAAATGTATCAAACGCTTCCTAAAATAATTCATTAATAATTAATGTTTAGTTTCTCTTTCCACTATTAATCAAACGGACTAAGAATGTGAATAGATTGTAATATGTTTATTTCCGCCACTGTGGAAACATGAGTTTCAAATTTTAAAATAACGAGCCCCCAATGAAAATAATACTGTAGATGTATTATCCTAAATTATCCCCCATTTTCCTTAAACCTAAATTATGCTACTCCTCATATCGTCAGCCTGCAATCGAGCCTTATCAACCAAGCGGCCGCCATCTGTTGGCGAATATAGTGCCAACTTACGAGGATATAAGGTGTCATGTGGTCAGAACAATGAACCCTCCAGCAATTAATCTCAGTTTTCTAGACCGAAGCTTTTCATTTTATGTCCTCACGAGGCTGAGTTGAGCTCGTTCCAGACCCACTGCTTCACAGGGAAATCTGGAAGCGTGATCGAACCCGGAACCTCTGGATGTGTAACCAGGAACTTTGAGCATGAGACCACAGGCGTGTTCAAATTATGCTACACTTCTTACAAATCATACCTTTCTCTTCTTTATCTCAATTGTTTAGATCTGCAGATACCCCGAGAGGGTGGTAAAACGCAAAGTACAGATAAAAAAACAAATTAATTTCAGGCATAGTGATGAAGATAGAAGGAGAACTGAAGAAAGTGGAAAGTTTCAAGTACCTGGGAAGTGTGGTAGAGAAAAGAGGAGGAAACGAGAGAGGGGGAGCAAGCAAAAGCTTTTTAAAAAGCATCAGAAACCTCTCGTCTGTGGTAAGAATGTGCCGCAGAAGTGCAAAGGAGTGAAGTACAGGGCTCCATATTTCAGAAACCTGGGTAATAAAGGATAGGGACAAGAGCAGGATAGAGGCTAATAGTGACAAGGATAGACAGGGTGAGGAATGAAAGGGTGTGTGTGAGAGAGAGAAATAAAGAGTGAAGGAGGAACCTAAGCCGGTCTGGATAGAGAAGGCGAGATTGAGTAGGTATGGTCATGTGAAGAGGATGGAAGAGAGGAGGATTCCAAGGAGGACGCTCAAAATCGAGGTGACGGGCAGGAAGCCAGGAGGAAGACTCAGGGAATGGTGGCTGAAGGGAGTGCGGAGGAATGTGGAGAGGTGAGGAGTGGATTGGGCCACACGTGGAGGAAGATAGATGGTGGGAGGACAGAAGTAAATGGAGAGACAGACAGACCCTGCCAGTGGAAGGAAACTGGGGAGGAAATGGAGGATGCCGTACATTGGATACAAACATTGTAGTTTAAATGGCATCTGGGAAATTGTACCCAGTACACTCTGGTCGGATATGTATCCACGTCAAAGATTACCAAGGGCAATGTAAATTCTAATTTATAACACTTTATACCACTCAGTTACCGCTGCGAGACTCTATAATTTAGCACGAAATATATTGGTAGATAAATTTGTGACCCACAATCCAATTTCCAGAGTAATAAACTTATCTGTTATTTAAAAAAAGCTATATCTAGTTTCACGTGTTCTTCCATAGGTCATGTGATCCTAAGCTGTCACTTTTGATATATATTATCAATATCTTAAAAATAACACTAATTATATAGTGACATTTTATAGTTGTCGACTGCAAAAAAAAAAATATTTATTTTCATTTTCTGAAAAGTTTCTTCTTAGCAGAATCCTAACGCTTAAAAAAAAAGTATTAACGGTATTGCCATTTTGGAGATTTCGAAGCTATTTTGCGAAGCGGGTTTCATCTTAACTTGACGCAGCCAAACAGTTTCACACTTAGACGCCAATGTACAAAATAGAAAGAGAGGAAAGAAAATGAGACGTTCACCCTGAGAGGGCTCGTGTCTATGTGCTGATAACCCTTTCCCTCTTCCTTTGACGAGTCAACACAGTCACTTTAATATTTGCGCCTCGAAAACATTGATTTGATTTTTAAATTTTACCGTTTACATATTTCATATTCAAGATGGACATTTGCTACCACGGAGTTTTTTAATCTACATCCTGGCAGGAAGACTCCTACAGGACATTTTCATGACTCTAACAAATAGCCTAAGTTGTAGAGGATTTATAAAAAATACATTTATTTAAAAAACTACTTAACGATAAATATAATAATTTTGTGACACTGTAGGACTATTTTTAGAATTATTTAAGACTTTATGGTTTTTGTTGCAACGTTTATCTTTAAAACTCTCTGAGTAAAACGTAAATTCATTAACATGGGAAATCATATATAGACCGACCGTGACGTCACAGGTAAGCAACGCCCTTAAACTTATATTTCATTTTGATAATATCCATGACAGCTATCGAGGATGACTTCAAGAGTATTAACGGAAGACGAGAGGAAGGGGGGGGGGGGTTACTAATAGATGAGTTATCTGTCCTCTCAAAGACACTAAGGATCAGGTTCCGAACCAGTCACGGCGTCATTTGTCTCAAGGGTGCAATTCTGGGAAATTTGATAAGCCCTGTTAGCGTAAATGACATGGCTCCCTCCTTCTGCAGTGCAGGATTATTATTTATTTTTTTACTGTAAGATATATGGGTATTTTTAATATTTTTAATTCCTTATCATTTCTCTGGTCTAATGATCATAGTTACTGGCTACATATCCAAAAGTCACGGGTTCGATCTCCGGTGCTTCCAGAATTTATCTGTGAGGCAGTGGGCCTGGAATGGGGTCAAACTCGGCTTCGTGAGGACAATTGAGGAGTTACTTGATTGAAATAGTAGCGACTCCGATTTAGAAAACTGAGATTAACGGCTGGAAGTTGCGTCGCGCTGACTACATGGCATCCTCTATTCATATAAGTTAACCCTGTCTTCACCAACATACGAAGGTCACTCGGTAGGTATGGTTCGACTGCGGGATGACTCCATAGATTTTTTAAAATAAATTTAATAGTGTTATTTTATAGGTATTTAATACTATTTATTAAAAGTGACAGATGTAGGTCACGTTACTTGACCTATGAATGAATTAAAATGTTTTAAGTAACTTTTATAACTATAAGATGCACTCCTTCCTACAATAAAATTTTCATAAGCAGGGTTATTTGACATAATTATATAATATTTACATAATTATATAATATTTGCTAGATCTATTTTCATGTAACTTATTCATACGTCAAGTCGTTTGATATATAGCTGTCACTTTCTGTTTGATAATATAAATACCTATAAAATAACACTGATTATTTAATTAAATGTTATCAATGTTGAACGCAAATAAAAAAAGTTTGTTATTTTCTAAAAGGTTCGTTCTGTTAAAAGTTGACTGTAGCTAGTTGCAGGTGTGTACAGTAGCCCCATGGCTTCTTTAGTGCTGACTGACAGATTTGAAAAGTTACCAGACCAAATTTTGTATCCATACGCCGAACCATATGACTTGCAAAAACATGTGTTTATCAGCTGTCACTTCTGACGGTTCAAAATTTAGGTTTATATACCTCAATGATGACTGTCTGATGTCAGCTGTGAGCTGTCAGTCAGCACCAAAGAAGCCATGGGGCTACTGTAGAGAGCAATAGATATTGTAGCTAAGGTTGAATTTGTTGCAGTTTGTGATGCTTAGCCGTAGTTTTTCCGTCCAATCCCTGTGTCCTGGGTCTGGATTCACGAACGAGTGAAATTCTGCTCCGGCGCAAATCTAAAAATGGTGCAACTTTGCGCCCAAGATACTCCCAAAGATGCGCCTTATTATTTGCTCCATTTTCCGAATTCACCAAACAAGGCGCAAACTGGTGGCAAGATTATGGTGACGTCACAATAAACGTCCTCAATTGCGCTTTTTTCGAGCAATCCTTGTGAAAAATTTAATTTAAAAATCAAAGATACTTTATTTTAAATCGCCAATGAAAATGACAGCACACACACAAAGATTTCTAAATATTTTGCTTGTAAGCTAGCAATAAAATAATTAGAAGCGGCCTCTTTCTGGTTGCTTTACAAAAACAATTAGTACATTTTTAGCATTTTTTATTTATATTATTAGTTCAAAGCTCAAGGTCCATTAATAAAATATTTTAAAGCTATACTAACCGCCATATTTAGTGACGAGATGTCTTTGGACTTGGAGGAATACAAACCTCTTTGGATCTACACGAAGATTACACAGTTTGTGGTTTCGTTTGACTTTTGTTTTGTAATAATGCAAGAAATAACATTTCTTTGTTTAAATTAAAATTTCAACAATAAAAGGTAAGTAAATTGCTTTGTTACCATTATCTAAATTGTAACAAATTTTGTACTTGACAGACGTATGTTATTTTAATCTCTCTGTTATTAATTGGAGTACAATTATTTACAGTTAATACAGTATATAGGGTATACAGTTAGTACTATTTATTGTATTTTAAGCCATAACGATAATATGCTGCCATTTAGATTTATTGAAGTGACAATTATGATGTAATAGTTGCGCCTACTCTTGAGTGGTAGCAAATAAAAGGCGCAACTCTGCTCTCAAATTGAGCCTGCTTCTTTTAGTGAATAAGGATTTGGGCACATCTTTCAAACTTGCACCGGCACAACTATTTGCTCCGTTTAGTGGATCCAGGCCCTGATGTCAAATTTCTTATAACAAAAGATATTGTATAGCTACATTATTAATTTACCCTAATATATTATCTTCTTTTCGAATAAGGTCTTACTGCCTGTCAGGGCTAACAGATTTTATTGAGTACCACGTCTTTCACCTGTTCAGGTTATACGCTTATGCACTAATTAAGCTAAAGCGATGAGGAAGGTTGACTTTAGAGGAAATCTACCCACATTTGAGTGGATTGAGAGTGGAAAATCACCCTTAATTCACCTAACCGGGATTTGAGTCCCGATCTCTCTGTCATCGGCAATCTAGTCTAGTGCGAGAGTGACGCCTTAGACCATTCGGCCGCCAAATATGACGATTCGAATCTAACCATGCTAAAGATGTGAGTATGAGGAAGGTATAAGGTAAAGAAAATGTACCCCAAATTGCGTGTGGGGATTGTGGGAAACCATATAATAAAAAAAACACTCCTCGATACATCCGACCGGAACTCGAACCTCTAGCCTCCCCCGTCAGCCGGGAAATCAGACTAGATTAGTTTAACATTTAGACTTCTTGCCCAATGATGCGTGTAGTTATGCTTCTATACGCAAGAGAAAGAGAGGAATAGGGGAGGTGTAAATGATTTGTGTCGGTCCCGTTTCTTCGATCAAAGGCCTCTCTAGCTACTATGTGAAGAAAATTACTTCCAGAATGTTGTACTATACTAAAAAAATCTAGAGTACGTAACGGATAATTTGCTACAACCTACAGCTGCAAAGCGTTGGCGGGATAGGGGAACAGGGGAACAGGGGTTGAGGAGAGCTCGTCAATTGACTCGTCATGTTCGTAGAGCATGCATCGTGGAAATAATTGCAGAACTCAAGTTTAACGATCACTTGACGTCTTAAATGGCCCATACGGTACGACTGGTGTTTTCTTTCCCCCCCTTTATATTACATATTTTACGAGCTAAAGGAGAACCATTCTAAATTTGAAACATATAAGTTATATTAGTGGATTTAGTCACACGACACCTTAATTGTTTATTCATTAAGACAACATTATTGCCACCGATTTAACGCCTCAGTTTAATAGTCCTATAAAATAGAAGGCTATATTACTTATTATTTTTAACATGGGTATCTAAAGTGGGGATGTAGATAACGCAAGTTAAGAGAGTGTTTACGCGGTTTTTATAGCATAAACTTTTTTTTTTTAGTCAAAATAAATAAATCATTGCTCTAATACACACATAAGAGTTTAATTTTCTTCACGTGTTGACCTCAACAGTTCTTGAATACATGTCCTGGAATTTAATGACAGATTTTCTCTTCATTTAAAATTTTTGTCGTCTAATGCCGCTATTCTCATGACATATTCAACAGTTGTTAATATCACCACGTGAAGAAAATTAAATTATGTTTCTACTGAAG
>CABEEJ010000387.1:66855-112775 GCA_901482245.1 Timema douglasi | reverse complement strand
GGGGGAGAAGATTGGAGGGTTACATTTCTTCTCTAATCACATAGATAAACATGCAATGGACACCATTTGTTGTGCAATTAGAACAGTTATTAAGAACCCAACGATCTTGAAAGCTCAGCAAAGCACCAACTGGACAATTATGATAACAAATATAATTTGTTAGAGTATTATGTTAATATTGTTTCACATTCAACCTTTTTTAAGTTCAAATAACATCTTTATACAAACGAAAAATAGCATGCACGTATGTGATAACATTGATGGCATAATCAACCAGATGATGTTCTAAAAAAAAATGTTTCCATGACATGCATTCAACATAGCTTTGCATTTTTTTTTTTAAATGGTGAATTTCAGTAGCAGTTGCTTGCGATTTTGCTAATCCTACCTAAACATTGACATTGACAAGATATTTTTTTTCCACTCACCTAGTTCCACTTCCTTCCAATTCAGACATGACCAAACAAAATTAAACTCTAGTAAGCAGAAATATTCAAATAACTTTGATCAAAATCATAAATTTTTAAAAGAAAAAGGTTAGTTGTTGACTTTCATTTAATTTTATCTGAGTTATGTCTGAATGTAGGAGAGTAAGACCCACTCCAACAAACATGGTTTAACACTTTTAACATATCTCAGACAATATTATTTTTAAATAACGTTATTGGTTTCCTTTTTAAATATTTCCAGAAATATATTAACTATTATATGTTATTTTGTTATACATTTATATTATAAAGTTTAGTTTTAATTAACCTTAAATGTACCCAGTTTATTTATTTCAGGACATTATTAGTAGTCAAAGTTGTTTTTGGCTATTGAAAAAAAAACGTTATCCCTGAAAGGTCTGTATATTTTAAAAATATCGACAAGAAAATTATATAATATTAGAGAATATTTTTTTTTTACCTAAACCCCAATCACATTAAACAGTTTTTCAGGGTGGCCACTCAAACTTTCGAATAAAATAACAGCATAAAAGGTAAAAAGTATTTTTCTCGATTTATTTAAAGGCTTTTCTTCCGATTGTGACTTGGAACAAATGATTCTGAACGAAAAGATTTGGAAAACGATAATAATGAGCACGCCACAAAACGTTATTATTTGAGCAAGTATATTGGAGTCCCACACAATCAATACGTCTTACAACCTCAACTACGTTTAGATTACATCTTAATCTATTCTTCTAGATCAACTTATCTAAGTCTTAATTTCATTATAGCCACCCCTTACTTTCAACCATTTTTTAGAATGTTTTCTAAAATGTTATAGTAGTATTTATATAAATATGCTACATCCAATTACGGTAGAACCTTAGATATGTGTGTGGGTGTGTATGGCGGAGGAGAAGGGGGGGGGGAGGGGGGAGGTGACGAATTAGAAAAAAGTTTACCTAAACTTAATTTCCTCCAAGTCAAAGGAGGATCCAGGATTACATATTCCTGGAAAATGTTTGATAATTTAATGGCCCTAGATTCTATTTAATACGGTCTTTGCTAGGACTTAAAAAAAATTAGAATTCTCTAGAAGCTATTGGGAGTGCTCCATACCTAGCAAATGTTTGACATTTGTATGATCCTGAAAGCTATCTATAGTGATCTTCTCCTTTAAATTCTCAAAAGGTACAGATAAATTCAAGAGGTTTTTCCGGGTTTTTCCCCGATGAACAAAATTCAAACATAACTTCCGGTTCTCCTGATAAGTGGTACCAACATGTTTTTGTATATTTTTTATTCCACTAGAAGCCTACACCTCAATATGTGTTAAATTTTAAATTTCATCGAAATGGACCAATCGTTGAATATCATATACTCTGTACCTCAATTATTTAACATAAAGAAATCACATATTTAGTTTTACTACTTTAACAATATCGTTTATTTAACAGGAAACTTCAAAGTCTCAATTTGCTAAAAAAACAACTTATTTTTGTTTTCAAATAAACACATTACTGAAACATGTCACGTATCAGTTCGTGCAAATACTACAAACAGATAGTTATTTCGTAGAACTATTATTGAGATAATTTGAATTGTCAGATAAAATGGATTCTCGGTAAGTAGGAAACTATAGGAACATAGTATTTGCCATTTCACAAATATATATGTAGATAAGATACATTTCCGTGGATATTTGAACCATTTGTTCCCCATTTTGAACAATATTTATTTAAAGAAACTTAACACAACGGCAACATAGATTTGTTCATTAATATTCAAACAAATTCCGTTGATTACAATACTCGCACAATACACAAAGTGAAAATGCTTTGTACAAATGAAAAAGTTGAACGTAAACAAGAAATGAACTCAATAGGATATTAGAGTACAAGCTAAGGTGGGAATGTAGGTGACGCAATAAAAGGTGTTTTTGCAGTTACTATAGAGAACATTTTTTGGTCAAAATAAATCCAATATTGCTTCAATAAATACATAAAATTTAGTTTTCTTCACATGGTGATCTCAACAATTATTGAATATCTGTCATGGATGTCCTGGAATTTAATGACAACTTTTTATTTTTATTTAAAAACTGTCATCTAATGCCGCTATGATGATAATATATAATCAATAACTGTTGATTATCATATGAAGAAAATAAAACTTTATGTTTTTATTGAAGCAACATTTTATTTTGGCAAAAAAAAAGTGGTGCCATAAAAACTGTAAAAAACACAACCCTTTTCTCGGGTTTCCTGCATTCCCACGGTAATGATGACCACTCATTAGAGAACCATGCGGTTCCTATGAAATTAAAACCATAGCGGCGGAATGCATTACACACAAAAGAAACAATTGAATCGCTTTCGCCCGAGTCTGGTGTGACGTCATCTAGCTTGTTAGCACTGAACCTTTTGAGTTATGTTACCCGCAACGCAGTGGTGCAACGATCTAGAGTGCGGTGACGTAGTTGACCAACGCGCTAGTCGTGTCGAGCTTGACTGCTAAGGACGGGGAGATCGAGTTTCGAATCTCGGTCGGGTGATCTGAGGGTGGTTTTTCCTAAACGGTTTTCCACTTTCCCTCAACGCAAATACGGGTTCACTTCCTCTAATTCAACCTTCCCAATTCCTAATCCATTAGCGTAATTAGTACTTAAAGCGTATAACCCGATTTTAGAGCATTTTTTTTTGTTCATCGCATCTTACTAGCCTTCGGGACTAGCATTTAATCATTATATTGGCACCAAGGCCGTAGCCAGGCAATAATTTCAGGAGGGGGGAGGGGGGGCTGGTGGGCACATTCCCCAATTGCCGGAGGCTTGAAAAATTATAAATGTTTAACAGTTCTAGAAGAAGCTCTCTGAAGTGATTTTATGGTAATACAGCCCAATTATTTGTAATTGTACCTTAATTTTTGATTGTTTGAACCATAAATAAAACCATACATATTTTGTTCATAAAACTTCGGGGGGTAGGGGGGTTTCAACCCCCAAACTTCCCTGACTACGGCCCTGATTGGCACAGGGGTGAGGCTGGTATTATTTATAATACATTTATCTAAATTGTCGTGAAAAGAGAATGAGAAACCATTAAAAAAACTTTTAGTACACGAAGCCGGGATTCTAACCCAGATGCTCCGTAACTGTTAAACTAGAATAGACAAACCATAATAGCCTGTATGTTCTTATGCAGTTAACAAATATATTCGGCCTCGTATGTGTGTGTAGTTGTGTTGAAATGATACGAGTGAGTGGTAAGGGCAGACCAAATTTTGTGTATTCTGAGTATTTAATTTCAACAACCCAACAAAAGACTAAATATGTTTTAAGGGGGTGGGGGGGAAGTAGAATGTGAGAAATTTGCGCAAGGGTTTACTGGTGTATATATATATTGGATCAATTGAGATCATGAGCTATGAGATAGCGCAACCATCTTCGACTCAGTATGATATGTGTTTTTTTTAAATCGTATGGCTTATATGACCGGGAGGGACACGACATCCAGGCTCGTTCGCCTAATGTGTAGACTATTAGCACGCTCTTGTGACACAGAACGTTGACCAGGGTACACCATAGGAGGTTGTCCACACATCCTACCCTCAACGAGATGATGTGATGACAGTTATTATGAAGTTGTGGAGCCGGGGTGAGACGTAACCTAACTTAAGACTAATAAACCAAATCCTGGTGACCGATGGGATCATTACCCTTAAGCGGAAATCACCCAAGGTTCTATCCGGGAATCGAGACCGGGACGCCTGATCTTAGTAGCTAGGTGCAATGACCACTACACCACGAGGACAGTGGCTTTATGCTGACAACTGTACAATTATATTAATGAGCATCAATTTAAAGAATATGCTATTTAGATGCAGCTATAACCGTAATTAACAAAATATAATAGCTTGGCTATTTCATCCATCAACAACTTTTGTTTACTGCCCAATCAAAGACAATAAGAAGTCTTTATGGGAGAAGTAAAATCTTTTTGCTCGCGTGCATTTTAGTTGATTAAGGTATTATTCCTATTAGGTTATTAATAGTGATTGAAAATTCCTGGTTTTAGTATATCATAAAATACTAATCTCATATATGATTAAGCCAACATTTGAAATACAAAATTATAAAACAGTAAGAAGTAAATAATGTTTGAACACCAACCAATACACAATCTAGTTTTCATCGAAAGGACCTTATTCAATAGTTAGAAAATCTACTTTCAAGTATTCATACGTCTAGTCATTTTATCTGCAGATGTGTCTTTTAATATATATATTATTAATAAACTAACACTAATAGAAAAGTAAACAGTTGTCAATTTTTTTATTAAATATTCTCCTACGAAAATTCGACAGTTCATTTAATTGCCTGAATTACATTTAAAGATGGCTACGCGTTCAAAGACTTGGTTAGATTTTCATTGAACTTGGCCGATTTTGATGGAGAAGGTCTTGATTTTAATCCCAGCCGATGACTCAATTGTGGTTGATTTTCCAAATGTGATTTCTCCCGACTGTTTTCTAAAGCCCTAATATGGGTGCATTTTCTTTTAACTACACCTATCATCTCTATACCTTAAATTATGTTAATTATAACAAATGTGTTCAAATGCACCTATTTTAAAAATGCATCAGAATTTTAAAAAATACTGATTTTTACTGGCCAATAAAACAGATTAATATCTCTTGAATATAACTTCTAAATCCAGTCTACAATGTAACACAGCAATCATATTTGAGGGAAATTGGAGCGGTAAAGTCATGTCACATTAAAACTCCTCTATGTTATTGCTTTTAATGTATACAACTTGGCCTTCTCAATTAAATGCACTGTCAATCCATCAATTTCAAGGTAATTAGTAGGTGTATAGAAGTTCAGGTGTTAATTTAGTTTACTCAAGACCCACAAACGGCTTCAATGAAATTCCATCGATGTTTTATCAAACTTGAGAGTTGAAACATGTTTCTGTTTGCATATCATTAAAATAGTCCTTTTTTTCTGCTATAGAAGAGTCAATATCTAGATGAATACAAATAAAATGTTTGGTTACTAAACAAAAAACGAGAAAGATTGTAAATATGTAGCGCATATCTATACAAGAATATACATATATCATATATAAGAATGAAAATATGTACCTATATAATATGTATTTATACATACATACAATTTTTTTCATTCTTTGTCACATATCAAACATATATATAATTATATATATAACATATAATATACATATATATATTTATATATATAAATATACATATATATATATTTATATATATAAATATACATACATATATATACACACGCTTTCTGGTCAAATTAAACCAATATCAAGATAGAATATTGATTATTAACATTACTTTCAAGTCAATGAGCAACAAAGAAGCAGTTTTACTGAAATGACTTTGTTTACGTTGACTAGACTTTTGAAATTAGTTCAGAATTTTTTACGTTAGCTTCTTCAAAATAGAACTGAACACAGTTGGCTGTTCGCATTTCAAATCCATATGAACTAGTTCAATTCGTACCACTTTTTTTCGAATTTTATTTTTAAAAATCCGTGTCTCTTATGCGAAAAAGTAAGAAGAATCATAAACATAAATATAAACGCATTGGTGGCCACGCGGAATAAACATTAATCACACCTTGTCTGGTTTATTAATTAATTTCCTTCTGTGGTTTTCTGTTCTCGCCAACAAACCAAACTACACGAGATTGACGTTCAGTCCATTTGACCATCGATGTGGGCATGAAAAAAAATCCAATAAAGTCAAGGGTACTTGAATTGGAAACCAAGTCATTAACTTACTATCACGTCATATCAGAAACATTTTTTAAAATAAAATAATGTAGCCATTATTAAACTGTGGACAATTGAGAGACACCTTCCACTGAGAAAATAATTTAAAACAATTTTGATAAGAACATCGTGTATGGTATTTAATATTTTAAACTATAAAAAAAGTACGACTTATAAAGTTAGCTTAAACGTTTATATTATTTTAAAATAAATTACTGAGGTATTATATTGATTATTAAAAACATTATAGCACATAATTTAAATGTAATAGAATAGTTTGTGATTAAAAAAATAGTACATTATAACATTTCAATAAATTGGTTTTTATCTGATAGCTAATGAGGGCAACGCCGGAGTGTTTGACAGGCGTGTTTTACTCTGAATAAGAAAGTCAATCACTACTGAAAAATAAGTCTTGAATCGGTTGTTATGGAATATTTATCGAAATAAAATGGTTTTATCACCCACCTTCTTTCAATACAAATTCCATTGTATTTTTCTTAGTTATGATTCTTATTTCCATCCCATATACTTCTAAACTTTGTGTTAATTTAATCACTAAAATATACTAAGTATTGTATTTGGAAGAAGGTACAGGAAAGGTGGATAGAAACATAAAAAATGGACAAACACAATATGGCTTTTACACTGAAAATAAATACACATTCACACATTACACGGCTGCCATTGGATACCAAATATACTAAAAACATTCTTCCTCATAGGCCCCTAATAGATATACAACCAACAATATACCTCAGCTATGCGGGAAGCATATACAAAAAAAATCACAAGAAATGAAAACTGGAGTGTCTTGACAAACACTTCAAAAATACTTTTTGAGGTATATTAAATTAAAAAGGTTCATTTCGAAAAAAAAAATGCATTAATGTTTCAATGACTCGGAGATGCAGAATATTCAAAGTGATATGTATTATTTTAGATTGATCAAATAATAACTTGAAAAATATTGATGGAATTGGGAAAACACTTGACATATTGATTTAAGTTGACACGTTTATCTAAGTTAATCTATAGTTCCCTTCAAATCTAGCTTTTCAAGTGTACACATAAAGGTGTGATGGAAGGGGACGCAAGAAACTGCTAGGGTTTTTGTAGTTTTTATAACAAAACATTTTGACCAAAATAAAAAAAATATTGCTCCAGTAGAAACATAATTTAATTTTCTTCACATGGTTACCTCCAAATTTCTTTAATATCTGTCAAGGATGTTCTGGAATTTAATGACTTTTTCTCTTCGTTTAAAAAGTTTTTCATCTAATGCTACTACGTTCACGCTGGATATTCAGGAACTGTTGATATCAACATGTGAAGAAAATTAAACTACATATTTCTACTGGAGCAATATATTATTTATTTTGGCAAAAAAAAAGTTTTGCGATAAAAAAAAACCTGCAAAAACCCTGTCTTTTTTAGAATCTTCTTTCATCCCAACTTAAGAGCCCACAATGTCGATTCTATGGTTAATTTAAATTCGAATGATAGTTAATTATTGGGTGTAGAATAATAAAAAATAAAAAGTGATTTTGTAGATTTTGTTCAGCAAGATAAAAAAAAGTATTATAACGACACATTTAGCCAGTTCGGAGATATTACATCAGCAAGGCCGTAGCCAGCCCATAATTTCAGGAGGTGTTTGGTGGGCACATCCCTCAATTACTGGAAGCTAGAAAAGATTCTAAATGATATACAGTTCTAGAAGCTATCTGAAGTGTTTTTTTAATGACAACATAACCAGAGGCTATGAAAAATGATGAATATTAAGCACCTTTAGAATCTATATGAATTGTTTTTAGCTTGCAACACAACACCATAACTGCCGAAGGCTAGAAAAGATTATAAATACTGAACACCTCTAGAAGCTCTCTGAAGTGCTTTTTATGGTAACACAGCCCCCTAATTTGTACTTGTGCCTTAATTTTGATATTGTTTGAACCGTAAATAAAGCCTTATATATTTTGTCCATATAATTTCGGGCTATTTGAACCCGCAAAAATACGGCCTTGTACATCAGTCATGATAATTGGTGGAAATGAAATGAATTAACGATGAGACTAGGTGTTGGGTATTTTCTAAAGTTAAGCCAGATTGTAAGCTGTGTGCTAAATTAATCATGATTAAAAAGAGCAAGAGTATAATTTAGAGAAAATGTCCCCGAATTTTCATGGATAGAGAGGGGAAAACAGAGGAGGAAAAACCATCCCTCAGTACTCCGGCCGGGATTTGAACCCCATGTGCCCACCAACGGAGATAAAGTGTGCATTATATACTCGCAATGAAAAAAAATGGTGTCTGTAATTTTTCATAATATTGTTATGTTTAGATTAAATATGTAACTAACACTTTGACATTGGGGTGTTCACCTTGTGACCGATGGGAACTGAAGGAAATAGTGGTAAATATTTTTTTGAACTTTTCAGCTCCTTAACACGTCAAAGAAAACATACCGTATCTTTTAGATTTTATAAGATATAATGATCATTCATAAATATTGATTAGTATTATAACACGTTTAAAGAGATTTCAATCATTGCTAATTTTACATTACCCCCTTCGCTGGCCACGTGGTCTAATGCGCTACTCTAGTGTTGGGCTAGATGGCCGAAGACTAGGAGATCTAAGTTCGATACCGGTTGGGTGAAATGAGGGTGGTTTTCCACTCTCCTTCCACGCAAATGGGGGTGGACTTCCTTTCAATTAAACCGTCCTAATTCCTAAGATAATTAGTGTAATTAGTACATAAGCGTCTAACTCGAACGGGTAGTAAAACGCGGTACTAAAAAAAAATATAATAACTTTACATTATAATGTTACTATGTTTAGTACACAGGGAAATGCGTTGGAGCTTATTCCGGGAGGTGGATAGGTGTAAAATTATAATTTTCGTATTAGTGTATGTAGTGTATATATATATACACACACATATAGGCCTATATACACACACACACAAGATGCACTTAAATATGAGCCAAGACAATTTCTAAACGTTAGATTCATAAAGCTCATTGTGACATGGCATTGAATGACAAATATAATTGAATTAAAAAAATCTACCACGTTGAGAAAATTAAGAGTTAATACTTAGCTATGTCAAGCTAGAAAATAACAAATTTACACTTTTCCAGAGCTGGATCATAACATAGTAATGGGACATCAATACAGATCAGACTTAGACCAACATAACCATACTTTTTCAATTATATTATTATAATATAATCTTTTAACATTATCTAAATCAACTCTGATGATGTTAACTGAATTTTATTCTGAATGATTTCAAAATAAGTCTTGACGTCAATGTTAATATCACGTTATACTGTTTGTTATATTTTATGTATTAATATTTTAATGTGTTGACCTATGTTTTAGACTATCTATCAACTCGTTTTGATTTTATCTAATTGTTCATAATATTACATAATGTTCCTCTAAAATCTTTCTAATTTTTAAAATTGTTTTTCAACATCACATTATATAATATCCACTTTAATAATAACTTAACTTTTGAACATAAATTTGTTATTTTCTAGATTGACATATCTAAGTCTTAACTCTCAATTTAACTACTCCTTTCTTAAAACTTGATCATTTATTATGTTTACTAAAATTACATTGAGATTTTTTTTTATATCGTGCTACCCAACTCGTGTTTGCACGCCAATGGGTGGCATAAGGACCATAGATTGACCATCACTGATGGTGATTTAAGGTATTCCAATTATTCAACGAAGAAAGAATAGTCTTTTTTGTGCGTATGTATTTATACATTTACTAGTTTATGCAGTGTTTGTATAGATAATTATTTGTATAAACTATATATACACTGGATAAATATTTATAAGTATACATGAACACTGCATAAACTAATATTTATAAATACACACACACAATAAAGACTATTCGGTATTCACTGAGTTATTGAAATAAGATTTGGGTAGTAGGCCTACGCCATGAAAAAACCAAACATCAAATAAAACTTTTTCCAACGCGGCAGGATTTTTTTGAAGTCAATAATATCTCCACTGCTATGTCATTCAATGTCATGTCACAATGAACTTTGTGAAGTCCTCGGTTAAAAACTGTCTTGGCTCGTAATTAAGGGCATCTTGTCTGCTGTTGAAGACAAGCTATGAACCGACCATAAATATGTTGGTTAAAAAAATAAAACTTGTTTCAAAATAACATGGAAAAGATTATGTACGTTTTTGATTTTAACATATATATCAATTTATTGTCACTTTTTTAAAAGAAGGTACTATTTTCTATGTCTTTACTTTAAGTTAGTGAAATTAATATTGTTTAAAATATTGTGTAATATTGTGTAAGAGCTCTTAAAAAACTAGCTTCAGTACACTTGGTGAGGAATAAACCCCAGCTCCCTGAATCTAAGTCAGGTATATAAACCTTTGAATCAACCATTCAGGTGGAAAAGAATTTAACCCAGTTTCCTTTAAAAGGTAATTTATAGTTAAACGTAAAAAGTGAATAGCGTGCAAACGATCAAGACCACTGTCAAAGGACTTGAGAATATTCCCGCCCCCTAGAAGAAGTCTGACCTTGGGAGCGGGTGGGCGGGCCGCAGGGGTGATGTAGAGTGACTCTGTCCTCTTGGGTTGTCCGGGCGAGGGTATGATGTCCTGACCCAACCCTCTCTTCCTCAGGATGACCTCCTCGAAGGGGGGCTGCCCCCCGTGGAGGGAGTTGGGCACGTTGTACAAAGGCGACTGCGAGCCGGTGACACCTGGACCCACCACCGCACCGTTCCCTGCCAGTCCCGGGGGGGCGGGCGTAGTACCCCTCGCCCCTGATCCAGCGCGAACTGTCCTGTCCACGGACGTCTCTCTGGTCATCGGCGGCGCCGCCTTGTCCACTGAGGACTGTCGTGAGCCGATGCTCATTCTTCCAGTGGCCCGCGTGTACCTGATCAACAAGGAGGTATTGTTTTTAGGAGACTACAGACCTACAAGTTGTTGTTCTAAGACAATGTTCCCAAGGAGGTATTGTTTTAGGACACTACAGACCTACAAGTTATTGTTCTAAGACAATATTCCCAAAGAGAGATTGTTTTAGGATACTACAGACCTACAAGTTGTTGTTCTAAGACAATGTTCCCAAGGAGGTATTGTTTTAGGACACTACAGACCTACAAGTTGTTGTTCTAAGACAATGCTCCCAAAGAGAGATTGTTTTAGGACACTACAGACCTACAAGTTGTTGTTATAAGACAATGTTCCCGAGGAGGGATTGTTTTTAGGACACTATAAAATCTAGATCTACAAGTCTAAGCACAATTTTTTTTAGCACCGCATCTTACTACCTGTTCGGGTTGTATGCATAAATGATAGTTAGCTAAGGGGGTTGGGATAATAAAGGAAGCATTTTAGAGGTAATATACCCTTATTTGCATGAAAGTAGATTGAGAACCCATTTAGGAAAAACCACTTTCAGTAAACCCGATTGGGATTCAAACCCCGATCTGTCCATCATCGGTAGACCCGTCTAACACAAGAATGGTACCTTATACCATTCGGCCACTGGAACTATCCCCAATAAGTGTCAAACTTGAAAAGGTCCTAACCAGTAGACCACAAAAATGCCATTTAGTAAAGAAACTCTGATATACACGAGCAAATGAACTTAACGGCCTTCCGAAGTTTTAAAGGAAATATGCATGAACAAATATAGCCAACAATTTACCTCGCATGCATCCCTTGTTCCTAGATGGCCGATATCCTTATTTAAACATTTATAAACCACGCCACGAGGGGTATTTGGCGCTGCACTACCCCAGGTACATTCAGTATATTCATTTGGTTTTCTACAAGAGAAATTAGTTAATTTTACACATAAAAAAATCACCATATAGAACCCTCATCTACACATGAATAAAGATTGTGACGTCACCTGTCGACGCTGCTATCCCTGCTCGGAGGCCTCTTGTAGTGGTCGAACCTGTCGTTCATGGCCTGCTGGTAATTGTAGGCAGGCGTCTCGCCCGCCTTGACCAACTTGGAGTTTCTCCTCAAGTTGCTGGTCGCGGGCGCGTTCAGATGTTGGTCGCCCGACGTCGGACCGCCGTCATACGACGACTGTTGAGGTATCGCGTTGGGAACCCTGTTCATCTGTTCCCCTGGTCCGATCTTGTTCATGTACGGTTTGCCGGCGTCCATCTCCGTCGTGGTGACGTTCGGTGATATCGCGTTCTGTTGGCTGTACTGGTCGTACTGTTGCTGTTGTTGATATTGCTGCTGTTGCTGATATTGTTGTTGCTGAAGTTGTTGTTGCTGTTGATATTGTTGTTGCTGAAGTTGTTGTTGTTGCTGAAGCTGTTGAGACTGCTGTTGCTGTTGTTGCTGTTGAGACGGTTGGTACTGGGATGATTGCGAGTAATTATTCTGCGGTTTGTTGAATGACTGCTGTTGTTGGTTCTGTTGCTGGTATTGTTGCGTTTGCGGGTACGGGATCTCGTTGCTCTTTACCGATGGCTGCGAGAGTATGGACTTTGTCGGCTGAGCCGTTTCCGGTGGTGGCCGGAACTTGGGGATCTCTCTACTCCTCAGTCTGTCCAAACCTGGAAACAGACACGACATAAAACGTGAATGGTTCTTTACATTCGTGTCCAAATATATTTGAATGAATTCGTGTAAACGGTCGTCATTCGTCACCAATGATGATTTTCACCAATCAAACTTATTTACTGTTCAAGATGTCTGATAAAATAATATCAACCAAAACTTACAAGGACTGCTTTTTAATATATTAAATGGAATTTGAGTAACACCTTCAATAGATTACATCTTTCAACAATGTTTCTTGACAGTACTACAATGTCATTGTATAAGTTTGCGATTCAACAAAACTAGATATATATTAAAATTAGTTAAATAGAAAAATGACACCCGTACACGGGAATCGAACCCAAGACCTTTGGATTAGTACGCTAATGTTTCTAAGCACCGAGATATCCAGGAGTCATCCCGACGATTTATTCACGTCCATCACAGACTCTACCTAAAAATTTGAGTAAAGAATGAACCTAGGTACGGGACGAATCCTGGATAGTTCAAAAGAGCATTGACGTACTTTGCCAAAGCTCTGGGGTTCGAGTCTTGTATCCAGGTGTCATTTTTTCAATTTTAAAGAATATTATATCTAGATGAGGCTATAACCGTAACCAACAAATATAATTAATTAAAAGTATATGTTTATATTAATTAAGGATACAAAGGAGTTATTCAATTATTATTTTACCAAACATTTTTTTATTCTTAATTTATTTACTTTCCTTACTATCTCTTCCATTTAGATTACACTATTAATAAAGTATTTTTGTCTGGTTTGGATGTGAAGGAATATTTGACTACTTAAACTTAATAAAACAATAATTTTAATAAATTTATATGTATGATAATTTTATCCGCTGCTGCCATTTCACGTAGGTAATATCTAATATCTAGAAAATAATACTATAAAAATCGCACGTCATCAGTCTGCAATCGGAGAACATACCGACCAATAGACAGCTGTCTCTTGAAGAAGATAGTGCCAAGTTCTAGGTGTTTATTTGTGTAGCACAACAAACACTCTGGTCGTTAATCTCAGTTTTATAGACCTAAGCCACTACTTTTATATTAAAGTAGCTCCTCATTTGTCCTCACGATTCTGAGTTTGACTCCGTGCCAGGCCCACTGCTTCAAGATAAATCTGCAAGTACCGGGGATCAAACCCGGGACCTTTGGATATGTAACTAGGAGTAATAACCACTAGACTACAAGGTGGTGTTAATAATACTAATTGTTTTTAGCACAATGTCTTGCTACCCGTTCGGGTTTTACACTTATATCCTGATTACTCTGATGTGTTAGTGATTAGAAAGGTTTAATTTAGAAGTGTACCCACATTTTCGTAAAGGGAAAGTGGAAAAAAAAATTGAGGAAAAGCCACCCTTATTACACCCGAACAAGATTCGAACCTCGAGCTTTACGTCATCGGCAGTTTGCACTACTGCGAGAGTAGCGCGTCAGACCATGCGGCCATCAAAGCGGGTACTAATCACATTTTAAATAATATCAATGTTTAAAGGAAAAAGAGTTTGTATTTTCTAAAAGCTTTTCCCTAGCGGAATCAGACATATATTACACAAAAGAGGTAGGGATTAGGAAGGCAGAATTTAGAGGAAACGAACCATCCATTTGCGTGGAGAGAGAGTGGAAATATATTTTAGTAAAAAACACCACCTCATACAATTAAACCCCCAACACCTCAAGAGGCTGGAGTTTTCAATCCTCCCTTTCCCTGTTTATCCTCATTCTCTCTTCAGACAAAAGCCGGCGCACCCTCTTACAGATCCCAGGTGTTAAAACTGACCAGGTTGCTGGAAGTCTGGGGCGAACTGCTTCGCAGTGACACGGGCTATCTCCGAGTCTTCCCTGGCGTGGTCCGACGCCATGTCTGCAAGTTCAGCCTTACCTCGGGCCGTCGCCGTCCTGAAAGCGAGAATCGACACAATCATTTGTTTCGCTCTAGAGAGGACAAACTAATATGACGGATCAACGTGTTACCAACTTCACTTTCAAGTATTTTATACTCAAAGTTGAGTGGTTTTAATTTTTTTTATACAAATCGTACCAATTTTAACGTACGGTGTCAATTTTGACAAAAAGCTTTACTTTACCAAACTGGGCCAATTTTCTGATTGGTATCAGGTTTTAAATATCAATTTGGACTAATTTAATAATTTTAATCTCAATCTTAATTTTACCTTCAAATCTTTGAAAAAGCTTACCAACATAAGATGAACTAGGAATCAATATTACATTTTTTGTAAAAATAAATGATTAATAATGGTAATCGCGTTTCTGGGGCTACATCCATATGTAGCTCAATATGTAGAAAGATCAGCAAATACTAATGTAGGCCTACCGTTGTCCATGGGACGCCCTAATGTACTAATCGTACATCCTTTCCGTGGAGGCTCTTTCCCAGTCCCAATGAGATGAGATGAGGGTGATAGTGAGTATGAGGGTGTGGAGCCAATGAAGATCATAACCTAACCTAAACCTAACTAACCTAACCCTGATGACCATGGGAATTAATCCCCTTTCGAGAAAAATCACCCAGCACCAGCCAATAATCGAAACCGGGACTTATAGGGCTGCAGCCAGCGCCTCTGACCACTACACCACGAGGCCAGTTATGTAATCATAGTATTCATGTATTTGATTAAGTGTTAAATTAATGGTCTGGGGTCAGGTTGTTATATTTGTAACTATTAATAAGCAGTATTAGAGCTATTAAAAACATCCCAATTCAAAGTTTGGGAAAAAATAAAATAAAATCTAGAATCCAATGTTTTCTCGAATCTTAGAATATCCTTTAGGGTTGGAGGAATTAGAGGGTTCGAAGATCCAATCTCGTGTTTCTATTCTAATTTTTATTTCAGATGTTAGTACTAATTTTTATAAGTGTAACTCAATTAACTGGTAAATTAGATACAGGATTAAGCTTGAGTGATGAAACTTATCAAATTGTAGTTTCTTGTATTTATTTAACAACAACAAAATTTCAAACAGGTTTAATATATATTAGATAATTTTAAAATAAGGTAATACGAATTCATTCTGTTATCTAAAGTATAACAAAAAAAACCACATCGTGTCTAGTTCGAACTAAATTACCTTTTTCTAAGTTAGTTGTTATCTGGGGGTAGTACGGACACTACTATAAAAAACAACTTATAGTTCAAGAGGTAAGTTACCAGAAATCACTGCTAACACGTTTTTTTCTTCATAAAATTAGGGTTATCATAGTCTCCTCCCCCCCTGACCACTCGGTTACTCTAATGTGTTTAGGATTAGTAAAGTTAAATGCAGAGCAAATGTACCAGCATTTGCGTGGAGAGAAAGAGAGAGCGGAATACCATTGAGGATAAACCATCCTCAGTATACCCAAACTGGATTCAAACCTCAATCTTCCCGTCGTCAGAAGTATATTGCTAGGGTGGCGCCTTAGACCATTATACCACCAAAGAGGATGAGAGAGGCTCTTAATTTAGTTTTGCAGCTAATTAATTATAGATCATTCGCAAATTCTTGGTATGAATAATATAACTAGCCGGTGTTTAATATAATTGTATATGTATATATATATATTTTTAAACACATATTCAATTTTAGAGAAAAGAGATAATAATATATTAATTTGTGAATCAACTGATTGATTCACAAATTAATATAACTCAGATCTTGTTTGAACAAAATAAAATATACTTTTGTCTAAATATACAAATTGGTACGCGCCTCGCTGACTTATTGCTTCACTCTTAAATATTATTAATGTACATTGATTTGATTCACAAATTAAATTAAATATTATTAATGTATATTGATTTGATTCACAAATTAAATTAAATATTATTAATGTATATTGATTTGATTCACAAATTCAAATCAATGTACATTAATAATATTGACAAGTGAAGCAAAGCAATAAGTCAGCGAGGCACATACCAATTTGTAAATTTAGATAAATGTTTATTTTTTATTGTTCATACCTATTTTATATTGTTTTCACTCCAATGATACCCACACCATGATTGTAAAGGGGGGAGGGGGAGGTTGAAACACATGTGTACTCTACACGTATGATAAGGCAACGATCCAGAAGAGAGGCGATAAACCCACGG
The DNA here is from genome assembly GCA_901482245.1 of Timema douglasi. Lineage (NCBI taxonomy): Eukaryota > Metazoa > Arthropoda > Insecta > Phasmatodea > Timematidae > Timema > Timema douglasi. Next base: position 95,826 of record CABEEJ010000387.1, on the reverse strand, counting down.
TCACTGGTCTCGAAAGACGAATGGTCTCTGTGGTTGTTTCGATCCAACCATGTGTGAAACGCTGGACTCCTCTCGATGTAATGTGTCTGCGTCTGTGTGAAGGTGGTTTGGGGAGGGGGGGGTATAGGGGACAATAGAGGGGTGGGGGTAACTATAAAACACAATGCACTTGCTAGCGGCTAAGTTGGGGTGGAGGCGGGTATCCGACTGCTGGAGTCAAGGGGTACCCATTTTATTTTCTAGTAGGCCAACGTTTAATACAAGATTTTGGAGTTTTATTTCTTTCGCGTCTTACTGCTAACCCGGATTGAACGAATTTTAATTGAGGTAATGTGGTAATAATGAAGTAGGTGTAATATAGAGGAAATATACCCGCATGTGTATTAATAGAAAGGACAAGAAACCATTTAGGAAATAAGATATCTTGACGCATACTCAGCTGGTATTCAAGATCCCACCTTCACATCCTGGGAAACCAGGTGATAAGATCAATATATAGCCTTGTCTAATTACCCACCGGTAGGGGTAACACAAGTTATTATCTATTTAATATATAGAATAAGCATGATGGAGGTAGTTTAGAGGAAATGTAGCCGCATTAGAGAGAAAGAGAGACCACAGAGTAAGTCGTATTTGAAAAAAANAAAAAAAAAAAACTTTTAGTTCATCCGACCGGGACTCGAAACCCCTACAGTCGAGTAAATTACGAACAGATTGTAGTGTGAGCTTGACGCTTTAGACTGTTTGACCACTGGTCCGAGGAATCTCGTTCTGACGCAAGATGTTGACCAAAGTAATGTTTAATTTGAGTGTGGTTTGTCCCTGATTACCTGTATTTATAGATTCTTTGTCCTGAGGGAGAGAGTATACTATCAGATGTTGGTGTTAGATTAAGCTATATTGTGAATGTGATTGGATTCACTAAATACTCTTCAAGTATTACTAGCAAATGTTATTCACAGTATACTCTTCGCAGTAAGGATATTTTATAAAATACAAACTTATTTTTTGTGACCAACATTGATAACAGTTCACTATATTATTTGTGTTATTTTATAGGTATTGATAATCTATCAAAAGTGACAGCTACGGATCACATGCATTGACCTATGTGATTTAGAAGAGGTATTGGTTTTACAGATGTGACATGAGAGAGTTTGGTTTTAAATATGTGATTTATCAGAGGTATTGGTTTTACAGATTTGATTTATAAGTGGGTTTGGTCTTAAAGATGTGATTTATCAGAGGTATTGGTTTTACAGATGTGATTTATAAGTGGGTTTGGTCTTAAATATGTGATTTATCAGAGGAAATGGTTTTACAGGTGTGATTTATAAGTGGGTTTGGTCTTAAATATGTGATTTATCAGAGGTATTGGTTTTACAGATGTGATTTATAAGTGGGTTTGGTCTTAAAGATGTGATTTATCAGCGGTATTGGTTTTACAGATGTGATTTATGAGTGAGTTTGGTTTTAAATATGTGATTTATCAGAGGAAATGGTTTTACAGATGTGATTTATAAGTGGGTTTGGTCTTAAAGATGTGATTTATCAGAGGTATTGGTTTTACAGATGTGATTTATGAGTGAGTTTGGTTTTAAATATGTGATTTAACAGAGGAATTGGTTTTAAGGATGTGATTTATAAGTGGTTTTGGTTTTAAAGATGTGATTTATTGGAGGAATTTGTTTTAAAGATGATATTTTAGAGGGGTTTTGGTTTTAAAAATGTTATTTAAATTGTATTTGGTTTTACAGATGTGATATATCAGATAAATTGCTTTTAAATATGTCATTTATGAGTGGGTTTTGTTTTAAAGATGTGATTCATCACCAATTTTGGTTTTACGGATGTGATTTAAATCATATTTGGTCCTGCCAATGTGATTTATCAGTGTGTATGGATTGAAATGTGTGTTTGATTTTGGTTGTCTAGATGCGATTTATCGGTATTATTTATTTGGCTTATTAGGTTCCCCCACCTCCTCTCCACTCCAATCCATACACCTTCATTCTTACCCTAAAGCGCAAGCCGTTAATTATTGTTTTGTTGTAATGAGTGGTAATTAATAACAACTAATAATAATAATGATGGTAAAAGTGCTGGACCTCATACCTAGAGATAGCAATGTCCGCCTTCTGCAGGGCAATCTTAGACGCCCTCTGTGCGGCGTTGACCGCGGCGTCGATCCTCTCCCTGAATTTGGCGCTGCGGATCAGGAAGATGTGTTTTTTCTTCTGCGACGTGATGAGCACGTTGTTCTTGTACTTCCCTTCCTCCTTGGAGCCGTCCTTGAACGTGGTGACGCCGTATCCGTACTTCTTGTTGGCGAACCACTCCCCCTCGTACCGGAGACCGTCCGACCTCTCGCTGATCCCGAACCCGGACCTCTTGTCGTTCTTCCACTCGCCCATGTACGTCTCCGTCACACTCGGGTCCATCTGCTCGTCCTGTGACGGGAGACCAATGACTTGTAAGACACCATAGTTCATGCTTTCTCATTTAGCCTATTGTAACCGTCACAAAGATATGTGTTGATGTTTTTTTTTAATCTTAATTGTTTTATAAATTAAATACAGGTTGAAATTCTTTATTCCAGAATTCTCTGGTCTGTCATGTTTTGAATTTGCCGCCATTAGTTAGAGAGGCGGCAACCAGGGCGGTGCTATTAGCAGTACAAAGGCGTCAAAGTTGTTAACATCTGCAGCGGTCACATATTCTGTTTTTGGCTGTTATTTTAGCTATTAATTTTGTTTTATGAAAATTGTGAAAGGTTGTGTATTATTTATTGTTTTAAATTTTTACTCTACCTTGTATGACATAACAATAAGCACTGTAGAGTGATATGGCCAGTTTAAGGGATAGGAATATGAGGTAGAGGGCTCTTTAGGGTAGATTTCTGAGGTCCGGTAATTGTCAGGTCACAAGCGTGTCGGACTAAAGAGTTTCGACCTCCGAGGTAGTCCGTCAAATGTCAGCAACCACAACAACAACCTTTACTTCAATACATGCGTACAACCCGAACGGGTAGTAAGACGCGGCGCTAATATTATTATTATTATTATTACCGTGTCTTACTACCCGTTCGGATTATACGCACTTACGCTAATGTGTAATGGTAGGGTGATTGTGAGATTAAATGGAGGACCTACGCCTTAACGTGGAATCCGAACCACGGTGGAGGCCTGGCATTCCCCACATTCACAAGATATCTTGTCAGAGGTGAAGGAAGGGTTAATATTAATAGTAATACTTCAATACAATAACAGATATTCTAAACAACATGCACAATGTGTTTAATTAGTTCAGTGCCGAGTAAGATAATTACGTCACGTAATAAAACAAATATGTAGTTGTTACTGCCAAAAAGGACCCAATTGCTAATTGATTGGTCTGGGAATAGACAGTTTAAAGGTGATAGACCCTCTTCCGGTAGTTAAACCCGTCAATCTTTAGTTTAACAGGATTCTAGGAAGTCGGGGGCTAGGAAGATCAAAGATAGGATGTCGCTATGCTTGCGGACTGTCTTAATGACGGAGGACAGATTTCATGTTACTGCAGGTGTACCTCCCGGGTATCGACCCAGGTCCTACTTACTCCAGTACAGGTTGCTGACATGACGGTCTCACTTCAAACCCATCTATTATTTTAGACATGCCTATCAACACATTTTTTAATACTTTTGTCATATGATCTAGCCAACATTTTTTCACAATAAAAAACCCTTAAAAGCCACTGTTCTTAATCAGTCCTTACTTTCCCCCGCGATCATCCTGACAAGAAGCGCCCAAGGGAGGCAGGGAGGGAAACTATTATAATTTGGGACAAAAATTATAAACAAATCAACTATCAGTAAACTACCCATTAATAAGTTTCCCCTATAAAAATAAACACACACATTATTTTGATAATCATATGAAACACTCTTTAAAAAAATACAATAGCTATTTTTTTTTAAATTACGAATTTTCAAAACTCAGCCCTTAGAAAAAAAACTTAAGTTTTTTTTACTTGGAAAAAAATGGCAGATATTCTTATTTATAATGTAAAAAGCACTCTCCAAATACCCATCATAAACAGCAACGTGAGATCCATTTTCTAGAATCTTACAATTAGAAAAATTGTCATAAATTAGCTAATCTTAACCGAACCTCCCACTGAAAAACAAGTAAAGTGTTAATTTTAATATCAATTACTCTCCGGATATTGATATGAAACAAACATTTTAAATTCAGTTTCCAAAAATGTCAAATTTTCAAAAATCAGTCTCTTAAATAGAAGTCTAGAATTTAAATAAAAGTATTATTATTATTATTATTATTAGCACCGCGTCTTACTACCCGTTCGGGTTGTACGCACTTACGCTAATGTGTAATGGTAGGGTGATTGTGAGATGAAATGGAGGACCTACAGTTTAACGTGGAATCCGAACCACGGTGGAGGCCTGGCATTCCCCACATTCACAAGATGTCTTGTCAGAGGTGAAGGAAGGGTTAGGTAATCAGATAAATCTTTGCCGGGACTGAGGATTGAACCCCGGCCGCCAGCATAGAAGTCTGACACCTTACCCCTAGACCGCTAGGTCACCAAAATAAAAGTAAAACCTAGTCATGACTATGTAACAACTAAATGTAAAGTAGCCCTAGGGACAGGTAGAGTTGTAAGACAGGGGTACACGATATGTTGAACACAATATTTATGAAAATTAACCCCGAACAGTGAAATAATCTTTACCGTTTTCTCTTAACTCCAAGAAAACTTTTAATTCAGCACAGATCCAGGAATTTGATTTGGGCCTCATACCTTAGTAGATAAAATAATCTCATGCATGCTAGCCACATTAATGGATGCGTTTATATTTAGTGGTCAAGTAAATTTACAAATATTGTTATAGTAGCGGCGCATACAACCCAGTACTGCTGAATATGTCTATTAACAGATATGTGATGTCTGTCAAATAAATTAACATACACTATATTTTTTTAACTTGAAAGATAAACCTTACGTTTTTGATATTTATATTTGATAAAAGTACGTTAACAAAGAGAGATCTGAAATTCAATAATTCCTAGCCCCTGTGTACGGAAAAGTGCAACTCGAGGCAGGAATTTTTAAATTTGATTTTTTTTAAAATTAATTAAAAATTGATTCTGAAGAAATAAAATGAAGAGATTTTTTAATGTCTGTTTGAAGAAAAGAATAATGTTGTCAGGAGTACTTCTGATAGTCTAATATGATGATTAATTACTCATAAGCTATTTATTGTTTATAAATTAGACTATACCTTATTAAAAAAAACTTATGGCGTGATCTACACAGACCAAGCGGCCGCCACCGTTAGCAATGACAGTGCTAACATTTGCGGATAGAAGATGTCATGTGGTCAGCACAACGAGCCCTCCAGCTCAGCTTTCTAGTACGGAGCCACTATCTATGTATTCATGTAACTCTTCATTTGTCCCCAAGATGCTGAGTTTGACCCGGTTACAGACCCACTGCTTCACAGAAAAGTTCTGAAAGTGTCAGGGGTCTTAACCCGGGGCCTTTGGATCTGTATTCAGGAGCTCTGACCACTAGATCACAGAGTCGGTCAACTGTACATTATCTCACACACAAACAAAAAACTTGCGCGTGATTAAATGTGTTTTCAATCTATCCAAGTAATACAGTTCGTAAATTCCTAAAACATAGAATATATTTTGACAAAACTCATGTTCCCTTTTTCATTATTCTTGATATAATCAAGGGAAATATTCACGGGAGATTATGCGTTCAAGTTGTATTTGCGCTTTACCGGAATGAAGATCAATCATTTCAAAATCTTCTCGACGATTTCTTTAAAATTCAAATGCACGTTTTCTCCATCAACCAGTTTCTAAGTGTCAATGACATTATTTAAAGATAGGAGAAAATGAAGGTTTCACTGAGATGAGATAGCAAAACGAAGCAACTTTCAGAGAGAGAGGAAAAATTGATGCATTTTAGATCAGGCAATCATCAATTTGTCATTAAATCTGAAAAATGAGAACTTTGCTATGAATCAAGAGTCATTTGGCAAAAACTTTTCATTCTAGTTGGTTTAGCCGCAAGATAAATAACCATATTTAACCATTTTGTTATGATTTGTATTTTTTATCCAATAAAATGAAATCAACCACGTTTTTACTTTCTTACATAAAATTAAGTTTTGAAATTGTGAGCGTTTTTTTTACCTAAAGATTAAGATGAATCTCTAAGTTTTATGCGCCCCTTCTATCCGAAAAAGTGGATTTAAAGCCATGAGATGGTGTATTAAGGGGGCTGCCTAGGTAGCTTGTATATTGATGTTACTCTTGAGTTAGATAGTTACAAATAATTCTAGCAATAAACGAGTTCGGTGTTTACTAGAATGAACACAAAAATATTTTATTTAACCCTATACATAGAGAAATTTGTAAACATAGTTTAAAATTGGTAATTTTACACCCTGAAGAGGCCAAAACTCCACATATGTATGATTTTAAAGATTTAAACACCCTGGAAAATAAAGGTAATTGGTATGGAAGCGTAAAATGAATCTTTATGAATCGAATGATGCAATTTAATAGAGGGAGTGGGTCACAACACAAATTGTATAGGAATTTGTATTTCCCTCCTCCAATGTGTGTTATTCTACTGCCGGGCATCTCCGCCCAGTAAAAGTTGTAAGCCCACTCGGTTTCTGGCGGCTAAGAATTTCTGCTCGATCATTTTAGCACCACCGCAGTACCAGACGCACTCTTTAAGAGCTACAATGCACCCGACATTAATTTTCCAACCCCCACTCCATATTTCCAGGGTGAGGGTAGTGGGGAACATGGTAGATCGCGCCTCGTCCGCCCTTACCTCGACGACGAAGCTGGCGTTGGAGTCTGTGTGAATAGAAGCGTTGGTCATGCCCGACTGCGACGACTCCGTGCTGACCCACGACGCGGTGGACCCCGTGCTCCGGATACTCGCCGAGGTTCCTTTCTTCTCAAGGTCACCGGTGCTGCGTTGCTTCTTGATCTTCAGGTTCTGAGAACAGTTGTTAAGACAAACCTTCACCAAGAGCTCCATCAGGTGTTTAATTTGGGGGGGGAGGGGGGATTAACGTACACTTTCTAAACACAGTATAAAAACACGACTTACAAACAAACAAAGCCTAAGACAATAATACTATACCCTAATTTGCTTACGAATGGATATAATATCTACATCCAGATGAAGTTTTTCTTAGCACCACGTCTTTCTACCCATCCGGATTATATACACGTATGTTATAATTACGCTAATGCAATAGGGATAAGGAAGGTTGAATTTAAAGGAAGTTTGCAAGCATTTGCGTGGAGGGAAGGCGAAAAATCCAATCTCCCCATCATTGCCAGTCCAGTCTATTGCAAGAGTGACGCCTTAAACCTCTTGACCACTGATGCGAGTTATGAAAAATACTAGATCTATATTTACACATATTCATACGTCAGGTCATGTTATCTGCAGCTGTCACTTTTGATAGATAGCCTCTATCAATACATTCCTATAAAATATCACTAATAAAATAGTGACCCTCTCCAGTGGCCAAACAGTCTAACGCGTCATCCTCGTGTTAGATTGTCCTGTGATGACGGGGAGATTTGGAATCGAATCCCGGTCGGGTCTACTGAGGGTGGCTTTTCCTATATGGTTTCCTGCTCTCCTTCCACACAAACTAAAGTATATTACTTTTAAAATACTTCCTTCCTCATTCCTACCCCATTAGAATAACTATCATATATGCGTATAGCCTGAACAGGTAGTAAGATGTGGGGATAAAAAAATAATATCAATATTAACCACAAAAAACATATTTGTATTTGTATTTAAAAAGTGGTCCAACTAACCATTTGTAAAAAAACCCAAAATAAACACACATAGCTCTATATACTTACTAATTAGTTAACAGGGTGAGCCTATATTCAAATAGGAAATATATCTATACTAATATTATAAAGAGGAGATTTGATTTTTTGTTTGTAAAGGATAAACTCAAAAACTACTGGACCGATTTAAAAAATTCTTTCACCAATATAAAGCTACATTATCAGCGAGTAACATAGGCTATATTTTATTTTGAATTTAATTTATTCCTCATAAAAATGTCGATAGTCACTCATATTTTATGGTAGAGTCTATGATGATTCTTCAATATGTGTGTTGAAAATAATAATTCGGGGGGTGGGGTGGGGGGGCGAGGGTCTAGTCGGTAATAAAGATTTAGAATAGAATCAAGGTACCCTAGACTTATGTCGATAACTCTAACCCCTAAAATCACTAGGGTGGGCTATACATTTTAATCTAGCTAAACATATACTCCTTGGAACTAAAGAATTTCATGTGTCAGACATACAGGTTTAAGGGCCCCGCCTACTATAAGGAACATAAGCTTACAATGTAATATTTTTAACGAAAATGGCTGTTCTAATGCATCACTCCCAATAAAACAACCAGAACTTATCTAAATTTTGTTGTTGTGACCCAATTAAAATAATTACTTAATTTGCTTAAAGAAAGATATATCTATGTTTCTTACAACCTACCTCAATCGTCCCCGTGGTCTAGTGATAAGTGCATCTGGCTTCGATTCCCAGCTGGTACTATGGGTATGTTTTTTTTTCCCGAAAGGGGAACCGCCCCAACGGTCACCAGGGTTTGGTTAGTTAAGTTCAAGTTAGGCTTAAGTGTTTCCATACCCTCATACTCACTATCACCATCGCCTAATCTCATTGGGACATGGGAAGAGCTTCCACAGTAAGGATGTACAATTAATATATTCGGGCATCCCCTGGGCAAAAATACATTAGTATTGGTTACAAATTATACTACTGGGCTACGAATTATGTAGCCCAGACGCTAAATATTATATATATATATATATATATATATATATATATTATTTACTTATATATAAAAAAACAATGCGTCATTTTTCGATAAAGATAGTTGAAAACCAGCTAATTATATCTTTATACACAATTTTTGTTAGAATTATAAGAGCTTGGACATGTATGGTTTTGAATAATAAAAAATCGTTTTGATACAATTCGCCTCTAATTTGGCTAGAGCCATAATTTAAATACTAAAAATTTGAGATTTTTGGACACATGTGAAACGTCTTCAACGGTCCGGTAGACGGTGTCATTAAGTAAGAACCATATCAAATGAGTGGTCGAGGGTCTTAGTAGTTGGATGAACTTGGCACAATGCCTCAATGAGCTTGATCATAGCCAAGACATTGCTAATTATAATCAGGAATATTATTACCAAGGCGTCGACCTTGCAATAGACTGGATTACCGATGACGAGTAGATTGGAGTTTATTATTATTATTATTATTATTAGCACCGCGTCTTACTACCCGTTCGGGTTATACGCACTTACGCTAATGTGTAATGTAGGGTGATTGTGAGATGAAATGAAGGACTTACAGTTTAACGTGGAATCCGAACCACGGTGGAGGCCTGGCATTCCTCACATTCACAAGATGTCTTGTCAGAGGTGAAGGAAGGGTTTAGTAATCAGATAAATCTTTGCCGGGACCGAGGATTAAACCCCGGCCACCAGCATAGAAGTCTGACACCTTACCCCTAGACCGCCAGGTCATAGATTTGAGTTGAATTCAAGTTGGGTGTATTGAGGATAGTTTTTCCTTAAAGGTTTTACATCCATCTCTCTTTCTCTCTCTTTCCATACAAATTCGGATAAACATCCTATAAATGGCGCCTTATTCATCCAAGGGAGATTAGCGTAATTTGTACATAGTATGAGTATAACCCGGACAACAAGACGCGGCAATTTTTTTATTTTATTTCTATTTTTAGCGTATGGCATTACTGACTGGAAGGAACATAACATCCAGTTCGGTCGCCTGCATGTAGACTATCTGTAGCTCTGATGGCACAAAGCGTTGACCAGGTTACACTTATGGAGGTTGTCAACACGTACCCGCAATGATGTGATGATAATGATTATGGAGGTGTGGGCCACTGGGAGTCTTAAACATAACTTAAACCTAATTTACTAACCCATTATGACTTTTGGGTGATTCCCCTCAAGAGAAAAGTAACCAAGGTGCCAGCTGGGAGTCGGACCCGGGACCCCTAGATTCCTTGCCAGGTTCATTGACCACTGCTTTACACTTTACAGGGGCGCGATAGCAAAAAAAAACAAAAACTAGTGAACAGTTTTTAATTCTTCACAGTGAAACGGTGAAGACCAAATGTCCCCTTGGGAAATTTTTTTTCGTCCAAACCAGGACTCGAACCCTGCTCCGACAGAATCATCACTGACTGAACCAATGCGTCTGACCCCTCCGGAAGAGGGTCACTCGCTCACCGAGAGTATGGACTTCTTGATGTTGGTAGACTTCTCGACGAGGGATCCACGCCTGCGCACCGGGGGCGGCTCGTCGCTGCGCGCCTTCAGAACGAATCCGCCTCTCGAGTCGTCGACTCTGCGATCCCGCTCCGCCGCCGGGTCTAAGGCGGCGCCTCCCCCGCCCCCACCGGCCTCGTTGCTGCGCAGTGACGTCATGGAGGCGCGCACGGTCTTGTTGGGGCGGTAATGCGACGCCAGGCCGAAAGGGGCGCTCGCCCTCACGCCGTACCCGTGCCTCATGCCTCTCAGCCATTGACCTTGGTAGGTGCCTGGAAACAAGGACAGAAACATTAGGATGACACCTACAAAGAGAGAGAGAGATTAGTAATAAATAGAGGTGTGCGAGAAAACTTTTCAATCCAAGACTAAAATATGAAATATATATATATATATATAAGAGAACATTCCTTTGAAGAATGATTTTTATGTGTGCACCGTGTCTTACTACCCGTTTAGGCTATCCGCATTTTTATACTAATGGGTTAGGGATGAGGAAGGTAAAATTTAGAGGAAGTTCAGCTGTATTAGCAGAGAAAGGGAGAGTGAAAACCCATATGGGAAAAAATAAACCTTCTGTATACCCGACCGACATTCAAACCCCGATCTCTAAAGTCACCGACAAGGTTCAAATCATTGTTTGGTATGCTGAGGGTGTTTATTGCCTAGATGATTTCCAGTTTTCCTTACACACAACATATTTTTCCTCACATAAACCCCACTAACGTAATTAATATGTTAAGCTACACGTTTCGGTGTCCCCGTGGTCTAACGCGCTACTCTCTTGTTGGACTAGACTGTTGAAGACGGGAACATCAGGGTTCAATCCAGGTCGGGCACAATTCAGGTTTTTTTCCTAAATGGGTTTCCACTCTCTCTCCACGCCAAGGTGGGTGCATTTACTCTAAATTAAACCATCCTAATCCCCAAACCATAAGTGTAATTAGTACATAGGCATATAACCCGAACGGGTAGTAAGACGCGGTGCTAAAAAAATGTTATGGGTAATGAGACACCATGAAAAATAAAGTTAAATAAATAGATCTATCATAATAGTGACGTAGATTATATAATTAAAATAAACAAATTAAAATCATCTCTTGATAATTAGAGAGGCATGTAAGGTCTGATTTTTATAAGAATCCCACTTTGAATCACCAACATTGATTGAATATCACTCAAATTCGGCATTCTATAAGTCCGTCTTAAATTAATTTTATAATAATTAACAAATCAATTAAGAAGTTAACAAAATGTTACAATTATACTTCCTTATGGATTACTGTATTGTTATTTATCTTTACAATATTGAATAATCACGATAGGAATGTAAATGTAATAAATTGTAATTGTAANCCCCCCCCCATTTAAACGTGAATCTCCAGTTTACAAATAGCGGGCTTCTTATGAACATCAGATTGTAAATAAGAAAGGTCCTTTTGACTACTATCTAATTTTTGACGTCAACCAAAAGTGAAATAACGGACAATCACATACGATCATAACAGCTTGTTAAGAAACGCATTGACTAAATTTTGTCTAAGACTAAAGTCATCATCTTCATCTTCATCATCATCATCATCAACTGTTTCCAGCCTGTGGCCAGGTCAGTTTAGTAAAATGCCTCCATCATATTTGATCCTTTCACCATTCTTCCTCCTTTAATTGATCCCATTCTTCTTCTCTCACGTGCACACTTTATTTTAACCGCTTCTCTCATCTCTTTCTTGGCCTCCCTTGCGGTCTTTTTAGCTGCATACTTCATTTCCATCATTTTCTTCAGAATTATCTCCTTCTCCATCCTCATTACACGCCCAAAAGTTAAGAAAAGTAAGAAATCTTTCGCGTTTAAAAAAAACTTTTATTCGTGACAACTGCTGCATCTTCTTGGTAAAAGAAGAAAACGTTGGAAAATATATTATAGGTTAACTTTGTGATCATATCGGTTCGCATTAACTGGATGTGAGATTCGTCTAGCCAGATGTTTCCCAAAATGTTGCCGGTTGCATAACCTTTCGGGGCCATGACCTAAGCAATGGAACCCTTGCAGCTATTTAAATTATTATTATTACCGCGTCTTACTACCCGTTCGGGTTATACGCACTTACGCTAATGTGTAATGGTAGGGTGATTGTAAGACGAAATGAAGGACCTACAGTTTAACGTGGAATCCGAACCACGGTGGAGGCCTGGCATTACCCACATTCACAAGATGTGATAAATACACGTCTTGTCAGAAGTGAAGGAAGGGTTTGGCAATCAGAAGCTGTAGGTGATCTGGTGGTCTAGGGGTAAGGTGCCAGATTTCTGTGCTGGCGGCCGGGGTTCAATCCTCAGTCCCGGCACAGATGTATCTGATTACCAAACCCTTCCTTCACCTCTGACAAGACGTGTATTAATCACAACTTGTGAATGTGGGGAATGCCAGGCCTCCACCGTGGTTCGTATTCCACGTTAAACTGTAGGTCCTTCATTTCATCTCACAATCACCCTACCATTACACATTAGCGTAAGTGCGTATAACCCGAACGGGTAGTAAGACGCGGTGCTAATAATAATAATAATAAGCTATTAAAAAAACGTTACCAAATAACTGCTCTCTTATAAATTATCGTTCGGATTGGAGGCTACAAGTGAAATGGGGGGAAGTATCACTACACACATTTTCCAGGAATACAATTTTTAAATCTCAAACCCCAATATGGACCCAATCATATACTTTTTAAGTTAATTTAAGTATGATAGCGGCCTTCTTATCTCAGTAGGTAGAGTGTCTACCGACTGAGCTAAAGGTCCCAGGTCCGATTTCCGACATGGCCGAAAACTTATCATTGCTGAAAATATTAGTTCACCCTTTAACATTGATAGATTAACGGCCGAGGACTGGATGTTGTGGCTGTCCTAGTCTTAAGATAGATTTTAAGGCATATGAATCTATGGCAGATCTAGTAAACCGGTAGTGGAGAATATATGACTTGAATTAAAAAAAAACTGTCCTAGCCCACAGGCTGGAAACGGTAATGGATTCAAAAGCATTGACAGAGACCTCGTTTAGCCATAATCTAAAATAAAATTCACTCTAAAGGTTTTATGATTGTTTAACAGATGGCAAAATAACTGAATCTAAGCTAAAATGGGGCATTCCTCCTATTTCCCCTGTACCATTAAAATGTGAATACATATTTGATGTTAAGTTGAACAACGGCGTGACAGAGGGTACAAAGGGCTTATAAAAGTCAATGGCATCACTTCAACATCTGAGATAATTTGTTTATCATATTTACTGTTATCAAATAAATATTTCATGAACCCCTAAGGGTGCGCGTACCACAGTTTGATAAACATTAGCCTTGCCTAATATCTTACAAAGTAACGTGATATTTTATCGCCATGATTTATGTACTATCATAAATCACAAAATAACAAAAAAAAGTCGCTCAAAGAGATGTGAACAGCAACGTAACTACTACCTATAAAGTAGGTGCAGTGATTTTCCTTTCCGACGCTGACCCGGACTAGATGCACTAGATGATTTATTTTTGAATTTTTGCTGTCCTACCCTCACTCCAGACGATTATTGATATCCCTCCTCAGTGGCCGAGTTGTCCAAAGCGCAACTCTCATAGTAGACTAGACTGCCGATTACAGGGATATCGAGGTTCAAACTGTTTTCTACTCACCCTCCACGCAAATTCTGGTATACTTTCTATAAATACAACCTCCTCCACAAAACCATTATTGGAATTAGTACATAAGCGTTTAAACCGAACGGGTACTAAGACGTGGTGCTAAAATAAGAAAGTATCTTTAATATCTAGCTAAATTAACTTTCTTTCTACGACTTAAATTATTCATAAAAGTTGTGGACAGTCGGTTTGTGCGGTAAGACGCTTTAAAATAAATAAATAACACCATAGCCATGCCTACCATCATTATAGCAAAGAAGGGCAAAAAGACAGTAATCTTTTTGTAATAACTTGATGATCATATTTTATTTAGTCATCATCTTTACGGTTCTACGTTTTATAAAATAAATTGTACGACGCACTTCACAGAATTTCTTTCGCTTTAATCTTAAAATAGAGACATTTAATAAAAACTCTTAAAATATATGAAAATAAATAATATATCCTGTTTCTGAAGCAAGCTACCAAAGAGCATATATGTAATAGTATACACTGTGTAAGAAACATTGAGAAAACAGGATAATCTCTGTCTTTAAAAAACAATCAATTTCATATTTATAAATACTCCATAACTATATTTGTTCGTTTATAGCTCAGAAACTATTGGTTTTATAAACATATATTCCAGGTTAAAATATTTCTAATTTTAGCAGTACTACACTAAAGGTCATTTTATATTTCAAATTGTTGCGAATATTTGATCAAAATTGGAAATTTCTGCTTATGTAAGCTGCCCTTAGAGTCATTTTCATGTGAAAATTGAAATTTCCACTCTTGTTTATAATGTTAAACAGTATCTAGATACAAAATTTAATCGAAATCATTTGAGAGGATGTTGATGAAATTGATTTTAACACTTTTTCCCCTTCAGTACACTACCCTTAGTTTTAGGGTTAGACCAGGGGCTCCCAAACTTTTTGAGACCACACCACCCTTCAAATGTCAAATTTTCCGTGCGACTCCCCCGTACCCAATATTTTCAAGGAGCTTTAGAATCCGGAGCTCATGTGAAGAAAGTGCGTTCACAAGAAACAAATTTGATGTTTTTTTGTATTATTTATTCTATTCTTTATAATATGTACGAGTACACGCATTGAAAATTTTGCATGTTGAGTTTAACTATACATTCTAAGTTTTAGTTTTTCCTTCCTGTCGTGACGCACAGTTTAGGAACCCCTGGGTTAAACATATAATTCCAAGAAAACTCTCAGGGGTGACCTTATGAAAACCCTAGATACCAAATTTTACCCCGAGCGGTAAAATTATTTCAGCTCTATTCAGAGATATAAAGAGGCAAAGAGATGTCATCGTGAAAACCACTTTTAGGTCACATGAGGTCATGAAACATGGACATTTATCGAAATCTTGAGTTAAGACTCTTTTGACGATTACAATACTTCTCTCTCCTAAGAGGTCGAGAGAAAGTAAAAATGGTGTGTTTGTGACAACAACAAAATAATCATTTGACACGCCAGGATTATTAAAGCCAATTGATTTACATTCCATCGTACATGGAATCTCATTCGTGTACAATCAACAGTTGGGCTTCGAGCATGGAAATGTAGAATTAAGTGGACGTTAATTACATTAGTCAGAAATAGTTATAGTTCGTTTAGATAAAGTTTAGACACCTTCATAATTAATGTGTCTTGGGTTTTTTTAAACATGCAATCTGAATGTTTTGTGATACATCCTCCTACTCACCCTCACCCCGAACCCCCCTTCACCTATACACTTCACTCGCGGCCCACAGGTGATGTGGTAACGAAGTCTCCAAATCATTTTTTTGGACGTACCATAGTTTTACATTTTTTTATAGAAACGTTTGGGAAAAGCTGTATAAGCTCACCCTCATGAACTTTTTACAGGTCAATTTTCATATGAAGAGCCATTTAAAAATTATAATTCTTTTGTGACAGAATATTCTATTATTGTTATTTTTACAGGTGGATATTATCCATCAATATTCACACCAGTTATAGATAATATGACTTGACGTATGAATACATGAAAGTAGATCTGGTAACTTTTCTATATGTCAGATAAGGAAGGTTCTTCTTTTGAAATTTAGACTGTGATATTATATATACACGTTATTTTTTATATATGTATTTGCACTGAAATGCGCGTTTCTTAAACTAATATGACTCAATAAGCTGTGTTTTTTGTTTTTCCTTTAATATATATATATATATATATATATATATATTATTACCACCTCTTATTACCTGTTTGGGTTGTACGCCTATGCACTAATTATTCTAATATGTTACAAATGAAGATCGAATTTTATAATAAGTGTGCCCGGATTTGCGTGGAGGAAGAGTGGAAAAAACACGCTACCGGAATATAAACTCGATCAACACGTCATCGGCAGTTAAATCTATTGTGATAGTGACGCCTTAGAGCCATGTGGCCACAGAAGTGGGTAGAGAGACGTATTATAACCAAACCGAACTCCCATTGTGCCCTCCCTATTAATTAGGAAGAATGTAATAAAACGAGTGGAAGAAATGTTATTATTTTCAGAAGGCGCGTCAACACGCTGTTTATTAACGGCTCAGTCGGAGGTATCTCATCTAAAATTACGTAGGGTTGAGGGAAAGACGAAAGATGAGGAGAGAGAAACACCGAGGTAAAAAATAAATAAAAATAAAACACGAGACGTTAACAAAAACAAAAAGTCGAAATTGGATTAGAGTGATAAAATTATAAGGGTAGAGAAAAAAAGAAAGAGACAAAGTAAGAGTGGAAACACCAAACGGTTGAGTAGCATGAAACAAAAGAAAACAAATACATTTTATATTGGATTAAATGTTTAATAAAGTGTAAATACCCCTCTTGAGTGAATGGTTAAGGATACCATCTTCAGGTCCCGGTAATATGGCTACATCCCAGCAGTGGCGTGTCGTAGATTGTTGCCAGAGTAGGTAGGGCTCTTTCGTGTACACGACATTTTGTCTTCCGAAAAAAATAGACATTGTGGTGGGGGGCTGGATGAATGTTATCAATACTGACTGTGTCTTATGAGCGTTGTACCTCAATATACAATAAAGTTAAAAACAAAAAGAATCTTGGTGCTTTCTTGCGTTGTTATTTTAGATTTATGTTTTTGTACTCTAATGATGAACCCCATATTGCTTTTTTTCCCTTAACCTTATCCATAAAACTTTCAATATTCATATAATCCACTTTTTTTTTAGCTGGTTGACCTCGGTGGCCTTGGGTTAAGGTGCTCGCCTCAGAACCCGCTGTTCGTAGATTCAAATCCAACCGGATTCGACGGATTTTTATTGAGCTATAAGAATATGTAGCACAACTTCCTTCTTAGGGGAACAAAAGCCTTCATGTCGATTGTAGTATGTAAAAAAACAAAACAGTGTAAGGTAAGTGAAAATACCTTTCCCGGAAAACTTGATAGGCCATTTCGCTCTCACTAATGAAAATTCTAGTATTCTGATATAATCAGTCGACTTAGAAAGTACACGGTGATGTTAAATACCTCATTTTTTTTAACTTATTCCATTTAGTATTCTAGGTTCATCGTTGTAAAAATAAAATAAAATGTAAGTTTACATGTGGTCTGCGCAGAAGCAGAATTCGCTAATGTGCGCACTTTTAGTTCGCCACCGCTACCGCGTCACGTCCGGATCCCCCACCTCCCTCCCTCCCTCACTGATTTGCGCTCCGATTTACGTTACATAGTTCCACTATGGCACAGATTACAAGACAGTGTCATAGTGTAATCCATCAAGGTAAGACTGTTACCTTGCTTGGTTACACTATGGTACAGCTTACAAGATAGTGTCATAGTGTAATCCATCAAGGTAAGACTGTTACCTTTCAGGACAAACAATAATTATTTTGTACCGCACTTGCAGCTTGTTAATAAATAAAACCAATTACCTGCTACATCGTAAGTATAACTGGGCTTTACAAATAGCCCTATTACCCGCTTGGGTAGCCGTATTGTCTAGCACGCTACTCTAGCAGTAGACTTGGCTGTCAATAACGGGGAGATCAAGGTTCGAATCTCGGTAGGGGTTTACTGAGGGTGATTAAAAAACTGTTTTTCACTCTTCCTTCACGCAAATTCATATACACTAACATAATTAGTATATAAGCGTATAATCCAAACGGGTAGTAAGACACGGTGCTAAAAAAAAATCTAGCCTTATTGTACTATTCTCCCCAGGGCTTTTCGAACGGGTGCACCGCCCAGCTGATTTTACTGACTACCCGTTTAAAATCAACGTTTGTTCCACAAATCATCAAATATGGCTAAGTAGGCCTATTACACTGCCCTTCTTTCCCCCCACTACGACTAATTAATAATGCCACCCTGATGGCAATATTTTTTTGGGAGAAGATTGCTATTGGTAAGCTAAACAAAGCCGTTAAAAGGGGGAAAATGTATCAGGCTTATATATGTCCATAAATAAAATAGTGCTTCAGTAGATACTTTTAGTTTAATTTTCTACACATCGTCCTATCAATATTGTGGGCAAACTTATATTTTCATCAATGATATATTTTTGGGCATGCCGGTAAGTGAGCCAGGGACCATTTGCTTAGTGGGCAGAAACGCTACCGGGTGTCGGACTTATATAATAGTAATTATTATAGTTAAATTATCGCAAAATTGGACATGTCCCCGAACTCCTTGTTCCCGCACGAAAAGTGCTAGCGAAACATTCCTGTATAGATGTGTCAAGTCGTGTTTTATAGCACCGGCGTCACCTCCCCCTCCCCCCTTTGCGAGGTGTGAGGAATAAGTGTCGTCGTTGTCATGGTAACCGATCGGCGGCGGCGGCGATACGGCGTGTCTGGGTCCGCGGGCACAGACTCCCTCTTATGACACAGCGACCGATATATTATCTCGAAACCCGACCGAGTATTTTCATCACGTTTCTTTCATTTTCTTTCTTTATCCAGTTTCTCCGAGGACACGTATATTGTTATTGGGGGCGAAAGAAAGCAACAGAGAGAGGGAGAGAAAAGAGATAAAGAAAATGTTGTGTAAGATAACATATGACATCCTCTTTTTATTATTATTATTATTAATAATAATAAATTCAATAAAAACTGTTGTCTCGTGAAGATTCTTTGAATTCCAAATAAGTCTTTTAACTCTCATATTTCTATTGTGTGGCTACTTTTGGTCCCATCTCGACTTTTTGAAAGGACAAAATGATTGAGTGTCCACTTGCGAAACTTCTGGAATTCTCCCTCTAAGGCTCTTCTATTCTTGTTTTCTATCTAGTCAAATAAATAGAAAAAAAATCGAGTTTTATATATGCGTTTAGGTGAAATACAATATCAGGGTTGACATCTTTAGTAAACTAGAGTTTTTTTTAAAGGAGGTGGGTGAGGTTGGGAGCGGGTGTAGGTTGAACAAACAGCTATATTAATGTCCGCATTGGTGTGGAGAGAGGGTGGAAAATACACGCCTTAAAATATGCATCATTATTACAAGTTATATCATATAACATTATATATATTTTATTCTCATTACTACGTTGCATGACGTTTGACATGATATCAATGATCAAACCATTATTATTATTTTATAATAATTTATATATTTTTTATTTGACAGGTTTTCTGAACCTTGAACTTGATATTTTTAATAATTTTGTTACGTCTTTCTTGTTTATACAACCACCCAATATAAACCTTATTTTCTTTAATATGTTCATATTTAATTATATTGTTAATATTATTTTGAAGGTATTGATAATAAATACCAAAAGTGACAGCTATATATTACATGAATTTACGTATGAATGTATTAAAATATATCTACATATTTATCTAATTTTCTATCTGTCGGATAAGACCCTGTGAAAATTGAGCTTTAGGAAACCACACACATATTATAGCAACTATGCTAGAAGCCAGTGCCTCCCTCGTCACTCTTTGTGATTAAATTACTACCAATGTGGCAGATACTAAGTCACGTTGAGTTTATATATAATATAAGTCAGTCAGTGACACCTACGAAGTGTTAAATATAGATCATATGTCTTGATAAAATGTGACACATAAATGAAATAACTCGCGTTTTGCTAGGTAGACACCCAATGGCATTAGGAACTCGAAAGCTCATTACCGTACTTACAAAAATATACGACCTACGCTATTTCAATTAGTTTTAAGAGAAAATAACTTTTGATTTAGGTTTTTTATATGCTATGTTTCTACATAACGTTTACATCTACAAGAAAAATTAACCCATTCATCAAATTCACAGTAAATTTCGACAGTATCGTTTAAATTTTTGGCTGAATTTTTTTTTTTTATCTTATTCGTGCAAACGTTGGCCAAGCTAATCAAGATAGCGACTGTCGAATTTGAAAAGTTTAATGTAAACAAACCCTATTTCCCCCATACCCACATTTACGTATTCATTTACGGGACAAGAATGTAATACCTTGTTTACTCGTGTACATTGCTCGTGGCACGAATGTCTATGTTCGTTCGAATCCAGATATTTCAATAAATGTTGACCACGACCAAACATTCAAACAAACCTTGTTCCCAAATAACAACAAATTGCATTTCACCTCCACGCTCCGATAGTGTGCTTTGTCAGAGGATAACAGCGTGAAATCTCGCAAAAACTATCTCTACCATGATCTTGTTTAAAACCAATCGAAGCACAACTCATATAACCCCTGTAGGCGATGGGGAGAAGAGGTGGGGAGGGGGAGGGGGAGCAAAGGTAATAGGGAAATTTACTTTTGCTTTGTTTCGTTAACGACAAGTTTTATCAAAAGATGTTTAAAATCTATTTTTTTTAAAATATGATGATCCCCGTTTGGCTAGAAGATCGAATTTTAATACTTTAAAAATATGCAAATATGCCTAGCACCAACATTTTCCACTTTTAAGTAATTACAGGAAGGTTTGGCATAAATGATGGTGTCGAGGAACAAAGGTCATTTATAACTTTATGTACGGTACACTTTCTTGTATTACTTAAACTGTTAAAAAGTTTAAAAAAAATTGTGATAAATTAACAAAATAACTGTGGGCGATACTGCCTTATGGAGACTAATTATCATCATCTATGATAAAGACATATAATTTATTGAAAAAAGAAACCAGATTTTGCACATAATATATTTATTATTTACAAAACAAGCTATTGTAAAAGCTACTGTGTTTATTGTGCACATTTTCAGTTACAGGAGCAGTAATATGCAGGGTAGGTTCAGTTCGGTTAAGAAGCTTTGAAGATTCCAAAATGGATGTCCACAGCGGTCCAGAATTAGACGAAGCATTCACCCTTCCTCACCCCTAAAAAAAAGTTAAATATTATTAAACAACTCGCCTGAGCCACCGTTAGGAGTAGAGATACGAATGATAGTCACTCTAACGCATTTGCGTGGAGAGAGGATATGAAAACAAAATTTATTGATTGCATGTGATAAAACACCCACAATGCGCAAGGTTGAGATTCGAGACTCAACCTCCACATCATCACCGGTAGTAGCTACTATTGCGATTCTCACGCCCTAGGCTATATGCCTAATGATCAGGATGTAAATGTTTTAATCAACAGCACCAGAGGTTACTTCGATTAATTGACTGACGAGTCAACAAACAGAAAGTTGGTTTGAAGCGCTTAACATCCACCCGGAGCAGGACATGCACTAAGCCCTTTGGCTGGTTAGTTCTGCCCGCGCAATCTGGTAGAAATCACATGCACTTGGTAAGTTCAGAAAGGGGAGGATTCCTCGTGTCTTTCCACACTGAATTTCTAGGAGCGAGCGAAAGTTAACCTAGAAATTTTGCCAGAAAGATATTTACACGTTCCTCCCAGGGTTATTTTACATGACTCGATCAACATTCCCTCCAGAGGAAGTTGTGCTACGGATTTATTGAATTTCTACGAGCGAGAGAAAATTAGCCTTGAAATTTTGTCAGAAAGGTATTTTCACGTTCCTTCCAGGATTCTTTTACATGACTCAATCAACAGTCTCTCCAGAGGAAGTTGTGCTACGAATTTATATAGCTCAAGAAAAATCCGTCGACCTCAGCTGGGTCTGAACCCACGGGAGTCGTGTCTTGAGGCGCGAACTTTACCCCAAGACCACCGAGATCAAGCGGTTACCTCTAGAGAGTACTTAAATTATAAAAATAGCGTCCTGAATGCACCCGGTCAAACTAGAGTTCGTGATTACTTGGTCAAGGTCAGACGTTTCTAGCCTCTACTCGAACCGGCCGATTACGAAAGTTCATTTGAAGAAGTTTAGCCTCCTTCCTCCTCTTCTTTTTTTTATCCAACCCCATCCACCCTCACCTTTTCCAAAGTTGAA
Source organism: Timema douglasi (assembly GCA_901482245.1). Lineage (NCBI taxonomy): Eukaryota > Metazoa > Arthropoda > Insecta > Phasmatodea > Timematidae > Timema > Timema douglasi. Next base: position 73,409 of record CABEEJ010000387.1, on the reverse strand, counting down.
AGTTAATTACTTTCTTTTAAGGTTTCAAGTAGTCAATAACCTACACAACGGAATTCTGCACCTGGAAAAAAAAATTCTTCCAACCAACCTTGGTGACTAACGCGCTAGTTTCGTGTTGAGTTAGACTGCCGAGGACAGGGATATTGGGGTTAGAATCTCGCTCGGGTTTGGGGGCACATAAAACTTCAAGCTTAATCTCACACTCGAGATCAAACATTATCATAATGACAATTTCTTTATATGAGAAAGTAAAAACACGTGCATTTTGCAGTTAGTAAAATATTTCTTGAGCAATTTTAGAGAATAGGTTTGCCGCCGACTTATGTATCACCACCTTACCTTACTGCTCATTAAGTTGCCTAATCCAAACTTTGCAGGCGAATCCAACAAGTTAATTTAAGGTACCGATGACGCATGTTATATTGAGCCATCAAGTCTACAGTAAAGGTAGCTCTCGATTTATTATTATTACTACTATTATTATTAGCACCGCGTTTTACTACCCGTTCGGGTTATACGCACTTACGCTAATGTGTAATGGTAGGGTTATTGTGAGATGAATGATTAATACACGTCTTGTCAGAGGTGAAGGAAGGGTTTGGCAATCAGATAAATCTGTGCCGGGACCGAGGATTGAAACCCGGACCCCCAGCACAGAAGTCTGACACCTGACCCTTAGACCACCAGGTCACCTACCTATCGGTTTAAGAACGAGTTCCGTTCCAAGACGTTATCCAATATGTATCGCATACGTTAGCAGCCATTTTAAAACATTAAAACCATGTAATGTTGTATGAATTGTAACGTTCGTAAATCGAACAATCATAAATCCGAGAGTTGTCTGTATATTACTATGGTAAAAGATTATTTTTGGCATCGCGTCTTACTATTCGTTCAGGTTGTACGCCTATGACCCGCCTCGGTAGCGTAATTGGCTAACGTGCTTGTCGTGTTGAGCTCGACAGCTGAGGACGGGGAGATCGAGGTTCGAATCTCGGTCGGATGAACTGGGGGTGATTTTTCCTAAATGGGTTTTCATTCTCTCTTCACGCAAATGCGGGTTCACTTCCTCTAATTCAACCTTCCCAATTCCTAATCCATTAGAGTAATTAGTAATTAAAGCGTATAGCCCGAACGGGTAGTAAGACGTGGTGCTAAAATATTATTATATATTATTATGTACGCTTATGTACTAATTACGCTGGTGTGTTAGTGCGTGGCGGGCGAGTGTAAAATCATTTAGGAAAACCATTCTCACTGCACCAAACTGGGATCAAACCCCGATTCCCCCGTTTTCGGCAGTTTAGTCTAATACAAGAATAGCGCGTTAGACCATGCGACCACTGAAGTGGATTGGTAAAAGATTTATTATAATTTATTTATTTTTACGTTTAGCAGAAGGTTTAATAATCCGAGGGAGAAGGACGAGGAAGGTGTATTCGAGGAAGGGTATCCGCATTAGCGTAGAGAGGTGACGGGAAAACCACTGTGATATATCATATGTGTAAAACCATCCCTAGGTTCACCCAAGCAAGATTTAAACTTTGATCTCTCATAAAATAATTTTTTGATAGATTTCCATATTTTGCGATAGAGCCGCTTGTTTTAAATTCTAATTATTTTGTGAATCATTTTAACTCTTGCATAACCTACTGCCTCAGGTAATATTAAAAACAAAACATTTTTATTTTTTACTCTGCTTCTTAATAACCGTTCGAGTTATAGACCTACATTATATACAAAATACGCTATTTCGATGAGGATTAGAAAGATGGAATTTAGAGTAATTGTACAGAATTTGCGTGGAAAGAGCGAGAAGATGGAAAATAATTTATGATAAAACACCCTTAATATGCCGAATCGGGATTTTAACCCCCATCTGCCCGACATTGGCCGTTCAGTCGATTGTGAGAGTGACACCTTAGACCAGAGGTTACCAACTTAAAAAATGCGAAGGACCAAAATTGAATCCAAGAGTCTTGTGATGAGCCGCAGCATAATAGGATATATTTTTTTGGTCTAGCTATGCAAAATGAAATTAAATAAAGGTGGTAATTCAAACAAGTTTAGTTAGCCTACATATTAAACAAATTTTCGGAATAAAATATACTATCTTTGATACGTCAATATATTACTAGAGGTGTAAGAAATAAATAACTAAATACGTACATGCAAGTCAATACTTTCAGTTTCTCGGCTGAAAAACATGTTTTTTCCTACATTAGATTATTTTCCCATCAAACTGAGTGGGCCGCAAAAAAAAAGAAAGAAAGGGGAATAGCGGGTTGCCTGTTGGAAGCCCCTGCCTTAGACAATGCGGTCACCGAGGCGGGTATTAATATATTGAAGAAAAAAAGTGTTTTCAGTTTAAAAAGGGATCATATCACATTACCACTACGCAACGATGATTCCCTGAAAAATATTTTGTTCTAACAACCAAATGGTTAAAGTGAGTCTCTCACATCACACACTCGAATGTGGATGAACGCTTCCAGATTAGAATACAAGCAATTCTCCTGGACTCGATGATATCAAACACCTCCTTGACTGTCCAAGGAAAGCTGTTGACAAAGTTATTTTAACTCTTTTTTTGATTTATTTATTTATTTCCCCCCTGAGGGTCCTTGGATAACAAACAAGTAATAGGAACCTTCACAGGAGAAATGCGGGAACAAGAGAATAACGAGGTGATATCGTTGCTAGAAGGAGAACCAATATGTCAAGAGGAAGATGACAAGCGAGAATATCAAGAAGGTGTCGAAAGAGAGAGAGAGAGAGATAAAACCACTACTGATTTTAAGGGCGCCGCCTACTTGAAGAGGAAATATCCTAAACAATGTTGTATTTCTCGTCAGAAAAGCAGTAATGGAGTTTCAAAACCATTCACAGCAATATTCTCTTTTGATCTTATTAAACACATTTACAGAGAAGGCTAGAGCTATGTTTATAACCATTTATTTACTTTTATCTCGTGTGAAAGGTCGTCGAAAATAAGCTAATTTCACCTTTTTAGATTAATTTTATTTTACTAAAATGTAAGGTTTTCAATTCAATAGGCCAGATATTTCACCTTCTTCATGAAATTAAGGTGGGATGGAAGGGGACGTTAGAAAAGATTAGTGTTTTTGATGTTTTATTAACAAACTTTTTTTCCCCTGCAAAATAAATGAAATAGTGTTCCACTAGATACATAAAGTTTAATTTTATACACATAAAAAAATCAACAATAATTAAATGTCCACCATGAGAATATTATTATTTGATGAGAATTTTTTTAAATTGAAAGTAAACCTTATCATCAAATTTTAGGACAACCTTGACTTTTGATATCACATGTGAAGAAAATTACACTATAAATTATGTTGTTACTGGATCAATATTCGATTTAATTTGGCCAGCAATTTTTTTTACCATAAAAACTACAAAAACACTGACCTCTCCTTCTATTACACTTAGCCAAAATTGACAGTCAAATTATTTTTCTAAGATTTCTATCATTAAAACAAATGATTTACATGAAACTAGACTCAAACACAAAATTCACCGATTAAAGTACTGTTATTATGTCTAAACGTGTGAAAGTTTGTGGGGTAACATGTTTGTTGTTGAGGCTTGCCGACTGGTCTAGCGTTACACCTGGCCCCGAAATAGCGCGGACGGACCTCGGGAAAAGGACCCCGACGGACTTGCCACCGCGGGCGGATATTTTAGTCCGCTGATCTTAAGGCGAATCGACTCGCATCGCGTCAGACACATGGGAATTTCTTCTTTTCTTCTTCTTTTATGCAAAAGACTCTCTTTGCAACCCCCATCCTCCTAGCTTCTCTTGACTCCCTTCTTTTTCCTATAGTCACAGTTAAAGGGGGACACATTTCGTTTTTAGTTACTGTTTACAATAGCTACAACCCCTTCCCCCTCACACTTCTTTCTTACCTGACTCAGAAGTTAAACTTAAGATAAATGTTTAAGGTTTTATTTATTATATCTTATTATTAAAGCTTTAAACTTGCTTATAAATATTATTTATTTTACTATGGCTTTTTTCTAAAAGTAATACATACGCAAAAGTAAAAAGTGTCCAAACCTTTGGAAGAATTAAAATCAATGCATGAAAATAAAAATCCCTTGAATTCTTTTTCGCGTAAACTTTCGATTTTATTTTGCAACATATTCTACCGCCTGTCTGAACTATCCGCAGTTATTCACACCACTAATAGGATAACAATGAGAAAAATAGATTTTCGAAAATATTTGCCCGAAATTTGTATGGAGGTAGAGGGGGAAACCATTTAGGGGGAAAAAAATATCTTATTACACCCAGTTGGGGTTTAAATCCCGAACTTGGTTTTATCATAGGCAACCCAGACTATACGAGATTGACGCATGCCTAACAATACAGGTTTCATAAAGCTATAAATGCGTTTACATTCTTACGGCATAATGTACGTGTAGTTTATTTTTATGTAGTCATAGTGCTACTTGGGTACATAGGTGACCTGGTGGTCTAGGAGTAAGGTTTCGGATATTTGTGCTGGGGTCCGGGGTTCAATCCTTGGTTCCGGCACAGATTTATCTGATTACCAAACCCTTCCTTCACCTCTGACAAGACATCTTGTCTGACAAGACATCTTGTGAATGTGGGGAATGCCAGGCCTCCACCGTGCTTCGGATCCCACGTTAAACTGTAGGTCCTTCATTTCATATCACAATCACCCTACCATTACACATTAGCGTAAGTGCGTATAACACGAACGGGTAGTATGACGCGGTGATAATAATAATAATAATAATAATAACTTGGGTACATTATTTTTATAACCAAGTCTTTCTACTTGTTCAGGTTATATAGATACATAATAATTACCCTAGTGGTGTAAGGTTTAGGAAGAAAGCAATTAAGAAGTAAGCTACTCGCATTTGCATGGAAGGAGAATGGAAAACATTTAAGAAAAAAACACTCTGAATAGACTCGACCTGAATTAAAACCCAATTTCCTCGTCATCAGCAAGACAGTCTAACAATAGTGTTACATCTTAGACCATGAAGCCACTGAAACGAGTGAAACTATAATTGTTTGTGCTAAGGTTGTGTGATTAGAATTAGGTATGGGGTTAATCATTTTGAAAGTGTGTTGTGTTTTCGTTGCTACTCTCTATATCCACTAATTTGTATATTTTGTACCGATACAACCCTGTGTTTAGAAAGTGCGCACTAGTTTACACCTTTAACATAAACATAAATTGGGCTTTACATTACAAAAAAACAACGTTTCCAATCCAAACACCTTGTAGATTACGCTGCGCATTCCAACAAACTACCATTAGCCCGCGTTGTGTTTTGGTTGGAGTAAATCTTTTCCGCCCCCTTCCTTCCCCCTTACATCCCAACAACCTTTTCCCCCTTTGCTATAAACGTATCTCTGACTGTTTTAATACCGGCTCTAATCCTTCTTATACCGCAAATAAAAAATAAAAATCCCCCGATTCTCCCATCATGTCGCGACTGTAGGTCATTGATCGGTAGAGTAAAGCCACAGATCTTGTTGCTACAGTCCAATTTCTATAGGAAGGGTCTTCCTCATCTGACAGATAGAGAAGTTCCAATATTGATCTTCTTTCACGTATTCGTACGTAAAGTTATATGATCTGAATCTGACACTTTATATGTAAAATCTTATTCTCCAGTCCAGCGGCCCTCCGTTATTCCCTTCTTGCTTTCTCTTTCATTTCTTGATAGTATTTACAACCGGCGTCTTACATAACTTGTTTCATGAATCTTTCTTTTGGTGGCCTCTAGAATTCTTTACTTCGATAGTCTCATCTATGATGGTATGAATAAGACCTTAATGTATCAATATGTATCCAGTAAAGGTGTCCCTTAATTTACAACGTTTCCTCAAGAGAAAAAAATTCGTTATGTCTATAACTTATCTTCATGATTCGTCCATAGCAGCACATCTATAGTGTGTCTATCCTTTTATCGGCTGTCGATACGTTTCACTTGCGAATATTGCAATGTTATATTTATTTGAAGTATTTAACGTGAACTTTCTGAACCGACTTGTTATATCAGCACACGAAAATTAATATGAGCGAAAAACGAAAAGGCCTACCAATTTTGCCGGTGAAGTTATTTTCACATACCTATCCATGGTTCTTTTACACGCCGCAATCTACTTGAGACGCGCGGACGGCTTTCCTTCCCCTCCGAAGGAAGTTGTGCTAAGGATTTTTATCGCTCAAGAAAAATCCGTCGATCCCGGATGGGTTTGATCCCATGAACATCGTGTCCTGAGGTCGACTGCAATTCTATAAAATAACACTAATAATAGAGCGGAATGTTATTATTGTCTGCCGCAAATAAATGTTTGTACTTTTTTTTAAAGAGGATATTCCTATGAAAATGGGCCTGTACCTTCACGGGAGAGTTGACAGCTACTATACAAAAAATTCATCGCTGAGAGAACTGAGGTCTTATGAAGAAAAACTTTATATTCGGTCTTTCTCTCTCTCTCAGTTAACTGTTACCAATTCTTCTCCCTCTTTTTCATATCT
>CABEEJ010000387.1:47972-66772 GCA_901482245.1 Timema douglasi | reverse complement strand
GGGGGGGGGGGGTGCTGGGCTAAGAAGGAGCTACTCGCGACCAAGGCGACTCGGCGTTGGGAAACCTGTCTTATGTTTGAGGGGAGATTGACCACACGAAAACGAGAGAATGAAAAAGCCCCCAAGTGACTACCCTGGTCTTGAAGAAAGACGCGGTTTTTGTTTTTTCACCAACAGTTTTTTCATGGGTAACCATTATTTACACAACATTAGATTATAAATATAATTGTAATATATATATATATATATTTTTTTTTAAATTACATACTTAGACCCTGAAATCGAGCCCTGACAAAAGCGCCACATAAAAAATATATTTTAAAGTTTTATTGGCACACGATCTTTAATCTTCTCGTGTAAACTACTACTACTACTACTAATAGATAAAATATCAAACGTTAAAAGAGAAATAAAAAATGACTAATTGGCTCACAGACTTAATGAAATAATAATACTAGAGTGAATAAATATGACAAATAATAAACTATGAAATTGACTCGAGACTGGTTTTTTGAATATTAAATAAAATACAAAGTGCAATAGATTTAAGGAACTAAATTAAGTATTATTATTATGTTATGGTATAAGAATAGACTTAACGGAATGAAATGATTTATTATATCTTTATACTATTACATGTACGTGTGACATTTATGATGAGGCACCAACTGACAAGTACATTGTGCTTAGCTGGACCAAGTGTAATGATTAAAAATATGTACTACTGATACAATAAAAAAAACTACTACTACAACTACTACAAATAATAATAATGATAATAGTGATAATAATAAAAAATGTATTTGTATGCGACTCATTTTCTTTGAATGATAAGTTTTGACTCTAGTTGGGTCGAGTCAACTTATTTAAAAATCCCGAATCTCGAATTCAAATCAATCTTGGAAACTTAAGATAAAATATAAATACAGGGTGGAGCAGGAACAATAAAGACGATTAGTATCTTGAAAATTAACACTTTAATTGAAAAGTAAATATTCACTTGCTAAATAAAAGCAAATTGCATGCTACATTTTTTCATTTCTTGAAGCTAATGTCGCTCAGGTGAATTCCACTGGACGTCAGGTAAAACTCAGCACGTTGTCCATAATTTTCACGAGCGACTGTTTCCTCCTAACCCTGTGTAATAATACAGTACAAATATAATTTGTCCTATTATGTTGGAGCTCAACCCCCAATAAGCAATATTAAATAAAAGCTCTAAAACAAATTCCAAAATTGGAAACTTACTATAATCTCGGATATCCTTCAAATACCTCTTCGTTAAGCGAGAAATCGCTCTAACGTAATATTTAATTCTACGATGCATTATTTCAAAATAAGATTCGCACAAATTAAAGTAGAAATATTTTAACAGGGTTCTTTTCCCTTAACGACCCTATAGTTTGAGTTTTATTAGTAAAATAAAAGCGTGAAAATGTGACATTAGCTTATTTTCAACGACATTTTAATAATATTTATGGAGTGAAGAGACTAGGTTTTATGAAAAAGGCCTCTAGAGTTAGCCTTCCTCTAACAAATACAGTAATTTTTGAAAGCCTCACAAGATGAAATTTTGAGATATTTGAGAACTAGGAGTAAGTTTTCCTATTTACCTTGAAATAAGAAGTTTTGAAATTTTATTTCTTTCATTTTTTTTATCACAACGTATTACAGCCTGATCAGGTAAAACGCACTCTTTTTTTAATGACAGGAGAAATGAGTAGTTGTAGAGGAAGGGCGAAATGGAGTATAAGCTTAGTAAGAAAAGCAAAGTAGTTCCAGAAAATACACAGATCATTGCATTTTAAGCTGTGTGGGCTAACAGCAAATTGATGCATTCTCGCTGACCGAGACCACTGACTTAAGTAATTGTTTACTTAAATGACGTAATTTATGGGCTACACATGAGAGTGGTGGTTAAAGGAAATGCATCCACATTAAAGTAGATAGAGCATGGGGGGGGGGGGACAAAATAAAAAAAATCACATGTGGATAAAACACCCCCATGTCACCCACACAGGATTCAAAGCCCGACCTTCCAGCCTTAAGCAATCCATTCTTGTTTGGCTTATTGGTGATCGGGGGTTGGTCATGGCTCGAATCCTAACTAAATGTTATGGAGTTAATTTTTTTTTTTACAAAAATAACGAAATCGTTTTTCAATTTCCGTCTTTGCCAATTTAAATAAACTTTCTGCAAATTCTACCTTGATCATCTTCACTCGATTAGAGTAAATATGCAGGTATCCCGGATGAAGATTATGAGGAAAATACGTGTCCATCTACTAAATATATCTTCATCTCTCTTTCACACAAATGCACACACTCACGTACACAAACACAGAACTATTTCAATCCAAAGAAACTCTTCAAAGTTGCACAGCTTTGGTAAACATAGCTTGGAAAAATAGACTTTATGAATACAAAAGATTATAAACTTTTGCAAACAGTCAAATGGAAATGTGGACCCTTGTACCCAACAGAATGTGTGTGTATGTGTGTAGCGCGTCATACAAATGAATTTAATAATACCGCGGAGGTTTTGGCACGTACTGCTAGCTTGCACATACACACACACACATATATATATACACACATACACACACTTCTACAACTACTTTAGAGATTAGGGATTTGCGTGCTTTTACTATTTACAGTACAGCATATAAACTAAATTTGAAAGGAGAATATTTGTCTATGATATTGTTTTAAGATGTTGTTTATTTATCCCTCTATTATTCCTTTCTCGCATTTTAATTTAACATGTTTTAACTTAAAAACACAATACAAATAACTCCTAGATAGTGTATTTGACATTCTATGTGCATATAAATATGTCACTATTTTAATTTTAAATAGTATTTAGACAAATAACATATTAAAAGACCGGTGAGAAAAGTTCAAAACAGAGGTATTAACTAAAATATAAGTTGGGCCTATATTAAATTATTTAGTTCTGTTATTTTTTAGATTGATATATATATATAGGATGTTCGAAGATTCATAGCCCGAACTGTACATATAGTTTGTTTGAACTAAAAGTAGTACGAAGTCAAAACATTCAAAACATAGTCGACACCACCCCATTGCCATACCAATATTCTATAATAAACATTTATAATTAATACCAGGCCTACTATTATTGGGTTGGAACCGCTTTGAAGAAATAACTTTCAACAAATTAATTGCAGTTAGATTTTTAAATTAAAGGCTATTTAGAAAATACAGCTTTTTTTTTTTTGCGATCAACATAAATAATATTTTACTATATTGTTAATGTTATTTTATAGATATTGATAATATATACTAAAAGCGACAGCTGAGGATTCCATGAATTGATGTATGCATACAGTAAAACCCCGTTAGACCGAGTCTTGGTAGTCCAAAATTCCGGATAATTCGAACATACTTTTTGGAGAACGGGTAAAAAAAATTAAGTCAAATTAAATATATTTTATTAGTTAATAAGCTCAAAGTTAAAAGAGAATTGAAAGAAACAATGATATATGATAATAAATGGTTAATATTTACATGTTATACCTAATAAGTATTATAGGCCTACATCAATTGAATAAAAGACAATTTATCTAACTAGTTCAACTGTAATTTAAAATACGTGAAAATATTGATATCTTGCTTAATCTGAATTTTCAATAATACGAACAAGTTTCGGTCCCAATTAGTTCGAATTAACAATGTTATGTGTACTTGAAATAATATGTGCTGTGCAGTCAAATTTTCATATAAATGCTACAAGATATACCTTCTAGTATTCATACGTTAAGTTATGTTATCCTCAGCTGTCACTTATGATTGATATCCTCAATAAGTTGTCAGACATCTTAAATCAGTCGGTATCATGTCTGTCTACTGAGCTAAGGATCCCGGGTTCGATCCCCTGCGTGGCCAAAAATGTATCATTGGCGAGGTATGGGTTTATGCTCTCACAATGATAAATTAACAGCCGGAAACTGGATGTTGTTCCTGTCCTAGTCATAAGTTAGATTATAAGGCCTAGCCCACCGTTAGTGGAAAAATATATTACTTGAATAAAAAAAAAACTGACCCAGGCCACGGGCTGGAAACAGTAATGGATGTAGAAATTATCAATAGGTAACTACAATGTGAAATGACACGAAAAATTTAATTAAAATACTATCAAAGTTGATAGCAAAAAATATGTGTTTGTGTTTTCTAAAAGTTCCTTCTATTGAAATTTATACTGTACTACCGTGTGACTGACCAAAATATCATTGCGACTATTTGTCAAATATCGTTAAATAGAAAGCGAGTGTTTCGTTCTTGGTGTGATATGATATGTTTCACGACAAAACACAATAATCTGAAAACATCCATCGTTACATTGGTAAAAAGTGATCTGTTTATAATCCTCTATTTCTAGATTGTGTTTCCAAGCATCATCGGCTAGTATACATTTCATATTTCTTTATTTTAGCAACACGTCTTGCGACCCGTTAGGATTATATATTCCATTCACGATAGGTTTTTATTTGGATGACAGTTCGAAAATCATATGTTTAGGTTTTGGGTTGCCAACACTTGTAAAAGATCACTATTTTGCTATAAATGTAAGGATCTTTAATTATCTGTTATATAGTACATTAAAAATAACGTAAACTTAAGTTTTCTCATACTATTTGATTTTTTTAAATAATTCATTTTTATCCAACTCGAAACAATATTTTAAACATAATTAAAATTACTTATTTTTTCGTTTTGGAACGTTACTGATTTTGTGTAATATAGTGCACACATCAATACCTTTTAATACAGGCATCGTATTTACTTGGAAAAGAGTAAATTGTTGTCATTTTTTTTACATACAATAAATGATTTTATGATTATTTTATCGTATTTTGAAATATTTAACGGAATAAAATATTTTCATCAACTGCGTGCCTGCATCATTGAAAAAAACTTGTTTACATTTATGTTCAATCATATGGTTTAAATTCGTCAGTCTCCATTTTTGAAGCTATGTTCGTTAGAAGTTTTTGTGAAAGTGGTGTTAATATTTTTTAAAGGGGAATAAAACTATAAATAAACTTTGTGTCTGACCTCAAATAAAAATATAAATAGTATTGGCCTAAATTACTGTGGTTAATTATCACATTAATATATTACCATCTGTTTTCATTACAGTCATCCAAAGCTGTCATCCAGGTAAACTTAGCTCGTGAATGACTTATACGTTTGTATACTAATTACGCTAGTAGTTTTAGGGATTAAGGAGGTTATATTTATATAAAGTGTACTCGCATTTGCGTTGAAGGAGTGTGGAAAACCATTTTGGAAAAAAAACACCCGACCGGGATTCAAACCTCGATATCCCCATCATTAGCGGTCTCGTCTACTGAGAGATTAGCGAGTTAGACCACGCGGCCATAGAAGCGAGTAAATCTCATCTAGCATGTGGTATTACCATACCACTCTAGCAGGTTCTGCTTTCTATTTTCGATGAACGTGTGAATAAAGCATATCTTGTGCCATTAGTTAATCTCCTTAAGTCTTAAGCTCAGTCGGACTGACATAAGTAACTCTCTGGTTATTAGGAACTCAACAATTTATTGCTATTAGAAAGTAAGCTCGCCCAGGGTTGCCACTAATTTCTTTCTAGCAAATTCCCTGTGTTTTCTATGTTTCACAGATGAAATTCCCATTTTTTCAGGTAGCTTAGACTGAAGAAAAAAAAAAATTAGTAAAATTTCATTTTTCAGCAAACTGACTTAATGTAAAGTCATGTAACTACTTTTTGAAATATGACGATTTAAGATTGATGGGGAAATCTTGTGTTGTTTCATTTCAAAGCCCTTGTTTAAGATGAATAAATGTTCGAATCAGCGTGGTTGATTCTTTAATTAGTTTTTTCATCTATCAAAAAACCTACTTTTCTAAGCTTTCAGTTAAATGTCGCAAATTAACAAATAGTCTAGGGTTTTTACTAGATTTTGTGAAATTCCTTGTGGTTTTACAGGTTTTTTTTCCAAGTACAAAAAATCCTTTGGATTATTCCAGGTCCATGGTAAGCCTGTCTCCATTCAATCCTATTATGAGATACTCCTATACAATCCCTAAACCAACATTTAACTTCCTTCAGATCAATTTTAAAATTATCCTCCCAGGCGAAATTTCGGCCTACCAAAGGGTCTTGTTTCTTTAGGATTCACAATTTGTGTCTGCTCCTGTTATCGTCCGTAGTGTCATGTGACAACGTTACTTTATCCAGTTCGCCTTAATTATCCTTAAGATTTTTGGGGATACATATACACCATGGAGTTCTCCATTATGTGACATTAATTATTCACATGTGTCCTCAAGACCCAAACATATTTATCAGAACTATGTTCCCAAAAAATAATTTCAATTTATTATCTAGGTGTCCGACACCTTTGCTCAGTTGGTAGCGTGACTGTCTACTGAGATAAGGGTCCCGGGTTCTATTATCGGTATGGCCGAAAAATTATTATTGGTGAAATATGGATTTTCTCTTTCACAGTGATGAATTAACAGCCTGGAGCTGGATGTTGTGTCTGTTCTATAAGTTAGTTTATAAGTCGTGTGTTGATATAGTCAATCGGTTCCAAAATTCCACGTTAAATACCCCAAATAAATTAAAATTATCTTGCGCAGAGTGAGAAAGCAGGCGTCACCTTCGTAAATAGCAAACTGGTAGTAGGCTATTATACAGAACGTCCAAAAAGTCTGGACACGTCTATTCGTATGGCACGATAGAGAGAGAGGTATGTATACAAGTCTTCAGTCCTGTGATGGACAGTTTCAACATCTATTGTGGGAATAACTGACACGAAGTACGTGGTACGTTACTGCAGATTAACTTTTGAGAAATCCTGTACTTACTTATATTTTCATTTTAATATTTAAAGACAGAAAAAGAGATGACAGCAGCTTACCAACTGAATAATAGCAAGAATTGCCTGCATTAATTCTATTTTTGACATCCTATGACTGACTTACCGCAAACATTAAGAGGGGTCACCTCAGTCAACGAGAATGTCAGTCCACACGGTTTAAAATACAATGGTGCGTGTCGTTTTCTGGAACTACTTCTAATTTATGTCTATATTTGTACTCTCATTCACCCTTCATCTACAACCACCCTTTGTCATGTCAATAAGAAAGCGAGGAAAGAAAGTTGAGAAACTTTTAAGCCTATCACAAGGTAAATCGGAAAGTTCCCCACTAGTTCTCAAATATCTTGAAAGTTTTATATTATGAGCCTGTAAAAAAATTACTGTATTTTTTTAGAGGAAGGCCTTATTTTTATCAAACCTTGTCTCATAGTTCCGTAAAAATGCTTGTAAAATGTTGAAAATGAGCTAATGTTACATTTTAACACAGTTTTATATTAATAAAACTCAAAATGTATGGTTGTTATGGAAAACGATCCTTCTTGGAATCTTTCGACTTTATTTTTGCGTGAACCCGTCTGCGCGACAATTTTTCATTACCGAGGTTGCCCCCCCCCCCTTTAACAAGGCTAATTAAAGGTTTATTAATCACATCGAGTCATTCTTCATCTGCCACAAAGGTTAGTAATGAGTCGCCTTAATAACTGTCCCTACGCCTGGTTCCTTTCGCGATTTTGCCTCTCTTTCGGGTACAAAGGCTCTCTGAAAGATCCCAAAAGTTTTTCCTTGTCATTAAGGGACATAATGAGTCCTATCGTCTCAAAGCCGCTTTGTCTTCATTAAGTTTCTTTCCTCTTTCATTTTATAAATAGATTTCAAATACCTTAGAATTTACATTAGATACGTCAAGACAAATATATTTATTGGGAAGTTAACAGTTTAATTGTGCATACGTTTTTGTTTTTTTGTTATCCCCATTGGAGCCGTGCCGATACCGGTTGGCATGATGTAGTATCAGGCGTTAGGATCGCAGGCAATATACTGGATTTGTTGGGTTGGCGACATTAGGTTGAGTTTCCAGTCAAGGACAAGTACACACGGAGGAATTTTCTACGTATGATTATTAAGGTGAGTTTACCTTAACACTTTACCTAATGTAGGTGCACGCCCTCTAAACTACCTTACTTATCTTACATTATTATTATTATTATTATTATTATTATTATTACCACCGCGTCTTACTATCCGTTCGGGTTACACGCACTTACGCTAATGTGTAATGGTAGGGTGATTGTGAGATGAAATGGAGGACCTACAGTTTAACGTGGGATCTGAACCACGGTGGAGGCCTGACATTCCTCACATTCACAAGATGTCTTGTCAGAGGTGAAGGAAGGGTTTGGCAATCTGATAAATATGTGCCGGGACTGAGGATTGAACCCCGGACCTAGCACAGAAGTCCAACACCTTACCCCTAGACCAACTTTCTTACATTAGATTAATCATTTGGTAACATGGTGTTAAAAAATATAGTGGAAATGCGGTAGGAATGTTATTTTATTGTTTAGGCCTATTATGAAAAAGTTTGTTCTCAATATTGACAAAACGAGACAATATATTATCGGAATTGATATGATTGGTCAAAAATGGTAGTTTTAGAAGCTATGAGGTACCTGTATAACGTACTATAGAAATTCCACCATACTAAAAGAAATTATTACTAGGAATACTGCTAATAAATTATATTCGTGTCAGTATGAAAATCACTGAAGCATTTAACTATTCCCAACTACCCATTTCGGTGGCCGCGTGGTACAACGCGTTACATTCGTGTTGGACTAGACTGCCGAAGACTGGGAGATCGGGGTTAGATCCCAGCCGGGTGCACTGAGGAGGGTTTTCCCTAAATGGTTTTCCACACTCTCCACGCAAATGTCGGTGAATTTCCTCTAAATCAAGCCTTCCTAATCCCTAACCCGATAGTGTAATTAGTACGTAAGCGTATAACCCGAACGGTTAGTAAAATTTAAAAAAATATTCCCAATTCAACAGACTTTTGAAAATATTTTATACTAGCAATCCCGCACGGCGCTGCCCGTGATCCACTGTGGTATAAGAATTATATAGCGCCCCCCTTCCTCCCTCCCCATTGCCATGGTGCCCGATTTCATTTTGAAAAGTTATTCCTGAAACGTAATTCTAAACCAGATTAGAAATATTTTTTAATTTTTTTTTGTTAAAAATAGCCTAATTAAAAATTTAAAAATCCTGCTTCGAGTTGCATTCGGACCTCCTTCCGTCCACCTATGTTAAAAATTTCAGGTCCCTGCGCCCCGTAGATTTGGCTGGGCATCGCACACAAACAAACACACAGATAGACAAACACTTCCTTTTATTATTATGGATTAAAACACGTAATATAGGAGCCAATAAATGGTGCATATTCAAATGTTTTATTTTTAGTTCATACGACCGAACACACAAGCTATTTAATACTTAATAAACCCGCTTCACTGACCGCACGGCAGGGAAATAACTGTTTTTAACAGGGCCCCAGATTTCATTGACATGTCATGTCATTTTTTTTTATTTTTTGTGTATCACAAACAATGCTCATATGTGCATACATTCTGTTTATGATCGCCTGGTTGTAAAACTTCTTTTCATATGTAATTTTTCCTAATTTTAAGTAATATTGTATTGGATTTTTAGATGTATTTATGTGAAATACATATAATTTTTTTTCAATGCACAGTAATGTCGGAATGAGAAGATAATCAAGGCAATGAATTTTGTTCTCTCTTTGCCCGCATGGTTGTAAAATACCCATTTCCCGTGGGAAACTACAATTAATCAGGATAGGATTGCATTGGGAGGGGGTAGCTATTACTTCTGAATCAGGTATTTATAAATCAATATTATATATACCAGGATGTAAGAGTTGTATTATTCGCTAAGGGCTTTTCATTGTGTGTGTATATATATATACACGTTCTAGATTTCATTTGTAAATTGCGTGTTTTATTTAGTCGTGTGCATTCAATAGAGTTTTTGTTAATTTATTTTTGGGTCATCATATACATATAACCTGAAACGGTGCTAAGATTAGTAGAAAATAAAATTTAAAACTTTTGATATATATATTATTAATATCTATAAAATACAGGTGACAATATAGTAAAGTATTGTCAATGTTGACCACAATAAAAAAGCTTGTATTTTCCATTAGTTTATTACCAGCAAAATCCTACTGTGTGCGCGTTTGTCAGTTTCTCGTCAACCAGAGCATTCTAGAGGGGGAAATTAGAGTTAATTCACAGCAGCATCCCGTACAGAGGGGGAGACAATATCATCTCGTTAGAGAGAACACAGCCGGGTATGTCACCTTAACCCCCCGGCTCCCCTCGACAATAACTTGTTAGGCTTCTCGTGGATGGATGAGGTGACGAGAGACGGGGTTCAAGGGGGAGCGGGGGAGTTTGGGACAAGTATAATAATTACAGGACATATGGCGTATCAAGGTCTGGAGGATTAGAGGGATGGAAGGATATCAATGGTTTAGTTACACTACCTTCGGGATCATTATCTTGTTGCATCAGGGAGGGAGGAGGGGTTCTTAATAGAACTATTGATAATACAAGGGCACTGTATTTATTGTAAACTTGATTTGTGTACATACAGGATGTACCGTAACATGTGGTGCCTACTCTCGGAGTGAACAGCAAACACAAAAACAATGGAAACATTTCGTTGTGTTCCATTTGACCTTGTCTCCGAAATATAGTCATGTTTGTACTGCAGTAATGTACTCAAAATGGCCACCTTCGGCCTGAATGCAAGCCTATAGTTGTGTTGTAAAATTCCCCACCATTTAAAAAATACCCAGTGTTGGTCGGATTCAAGAAAACAAACAGGAATGACCCATAGAACATACCTAGTCAACAGGTCTAGAGGTATCGAGTATAGTACGCAAACAGTTTAGTGGTATCACTTAACTGTAACTAGAAAACAAAGTAAAATGGGACACAGTTTTGGACTTAAATTGTTTTTGTGTCTCCTGTCCACCACTGAAGTGGGTTCTAACGTTACATCCTGTATATATCACGGTCGAAACATGAAGATTAACTAGTTCGTGAAATGACCATCCATTTCTTGCGTTGGCCACCAAAATCGGCCAAAGCACGAAATATATAATAATGTATCAGCACTTCGAGCACTGGTCAGGCTATCATGGCCAATTCTCGCTTTGACTGGCCAGAACGCTAATTCAGATTTTTCCTCGACAGTAATTTCGCTATTTGGCTGGATCAGCTGGTCAATGTGCAAAATAGCCGGTTTCAGATCTTAACCGTAACATACACAAAAAATCAAGTTTACAATTATATGTGTATATTCGTGTGTAATTTTACCAGAACTGTTTTTCTTCATATATATAAAGGGGGTTTGGAAACTCATAGCCCAAACTGCACATATAGCTTGTTTGAACCAAAAGTAATACAAAATCCCTATATATATCCGGAAAAGTATGCTAATACCATTAAATTGTGTTCAAAGATTCGGCTTTCAGCGTCTGGAGATTAGAGCTGTTTGAGCATGCAAGTTTTAGATAAATGTCCTTTCCAACCCTCCACACCAACCCATTTCCTACTACCCATTCGGGTTATATATTAACTAGTACGCTAATGTGGTAGTAACGAGGAAGGTATAGTTTGAAATACACCCGCATTTGCATGGAGGGAGAAAGAAATTTAGGGAAAACCACCTTCAGTACACGAGTACCGGTGTTCGAACCCCTGTAAACGGCAGTCCAGTTCTAAAGCGTGAGTGACGCCTTGGACCGTTCGACCATCGCAGCGGGTAGATTGTTATCAATACTACTTTATGTTAACCGGAAATTCATGGCCTTTCTTGTTTAAAGAATACATTTCTTTTATTCTTTGAAACCTCCGAGCACTGTGCGTCCTCTGTGTTTTACCGTCTTCTTTCCGGATGCAGTTGTTTTCAACTTCCTGACCTGTTGCGGCTCTTTACGGCTCCCGCCTGATTCTGACAGGACTCTTGAGAACATCGCGGTGCGGAGATTTTAACTGCCGACGGGACTAGTCATCAAGGAGGATTTAATTTTATTCTAAAAATTCCAGTTGACACAGAGAAGTGAGATAGAAAGGAACGTGAGTCAAGTTCCGTATTTTTATTTTCTTTCGTAGAAATAAAGTATTGTGATCGTCCAAAAAAAGTCTAACTCGAAATTTTGATGAATGTCGATGTTTTATGACCCACGAAACTGAAAAAGTGTTTTTTGCGATGTAATTTGTTTGTATCTAGGACTAGAGCCGAAACCATATATTGTTATCTAGGGTTTTGGTAAGATTCCGCCAAGAAGTTTTTGATTTTAGATATCCATCCCTAGAATTAAGTGTAGTTTACTGAGGGGCAAAAAGAGAAAAACTCGATTTTCTCGGAAGTTCGTTCTAACGATTTTGATTAAATTTCTTATATTGGCATTGTTTAATTACCACTACAGTTAATTACCATTACAAACAAAATTGTAATTTCTCATTTTTTCCCCATGAAGATGACCTTGAGAGTACTTTACATAAGCAGAAATGTTCAATTTTGATCATATCTTCGCAACTATTTGAGATACAAAATAGATTATAGTTGTAAAGTTCTAGTACTATTAAATATATAAATATTTTATTTGAAATATATTTTTATGAAACCAATAATTTCCAAAAGCTATCCGCTAGGAGGTTTTCATACCTACTGCCATTATGTTCAGTACCCTTTAGAGTTTAATGTAAGATGTAGCAAAGTTCTAACAACCTCGGCATCGGGAACAATCTACTAATGTCAGACGAAACCCACTTACTTATGTCTGGGTAAGTGAATAAACAGAATCATCACTTTTTGGATGCAAACAATATCCACAAAGTCCACAAACTTGATCTACATTATAGGTGCCGGGACTAGAGGGGGGAGATGAGTGCATTGCACCCACTCCCTCCAATTTCTGTTTGCATAAAATAGGAGGTCAAGTTTTAGGAAAAGTTCTGCAACGATTTAATCATATTCTCGCGACCTAACATTGAAAAAATTGATTAGTCTTATCCTTTATTTGTATGGCTTAATATTTCATAATATACACACGTGAGTCCAACGATCTCCTAACATATTGTTTTGTGGTTATGTAGCAATAAGTAATATAAGCGTAACCTATTTATAAGCAAGCCCTTAATTCAAACAAGTTCTGATGTTTTGAGCAATCAAACTATGAATCTATATTGAAACAATCAATTAAAAAAAGAGCACTAAAGATCAGGCTGAAATGGTGATGATTACAATTATTATATTCATGAACTCTAAATCTTTTTGCTTTTCTTAAAGCCGGTACCGAAAAATGTGCTAATTTATTTTGGCGTATTTTTTTGTACTTAACCTAATTTAACATGGACCGAATGTCACTCCCTCCTGCTTTTCATAGCGATTAAGTGACATTGTGTTCTGCGGTTTATTCTAGTGGCACTATTGATCCCTATTTCTTTTAGAATGAGGAGGGAAGGATTGTAGTAATAGTAGAGGCTGAGCGGTACGTGGCCATGTTGGAAACATTTCCTCTAGATGAGTTACATCCTCGTCAACGCACTTCACTGTGGTTCCAACAAGACGGAGCAAATGCCTCAACGCACTTCCATGGCTGTGTTGGTGATGTTCCCAAGCAGAAGAATTTCTTGGTTCGGGGACAATCAACCGGCTCGTCCGATATTTCTGTACCAGATCTCTTTCTGTTGGGGCAACGTTGAACTCAAGGTGTACGAGACATTTCCTGCTAAAAACTATTGACTTGAAACAACGCGTTCAGGAGTGTATTCAAGGAATCCCTGACGACATGTCATACCGTGTAATGACCGCCTAGCCATTCCCACAGAGAGAGTGTATTGGAGGTCATCTAACAAAACATCGTATTCAATAAGATGGCGTCATACATACGAGTGAGTGCGCAACGATATACAACACCCAGAGTCCCAGGTTCGACAAATTCAGTTTATCTGCAGACTCTCGGGATGACTCAAGCCGATGAGTAAACCACGCATATTTGCTAATTCATTAACAAACCTGTCATTAATTACGACCACGTCGGCGTCGGAAGAGTCTGGGAAGGGGAGAAGGGCGGCCCGGATCAAAGCCAGACGTGCCTCATCAGGTGCAGAAGAAGAGCAGACTATGTCCCGTCTATAATATACCTCGTACTGCTTGGGGCGTCGATCTTGTCTGGTCTGGTTTATGGCAGTGACGAGGAGGTTGGAGTTCGAATCCCGGCTGAGAGTGCTGTTGGTGTTTGTTAATAAATGGGTTTCAAATCTCTTCCTCCCCCCACTACCCAATTATTGTAAACATGTTAGAGACTGTGTATAAAATTATATATATATATACATATAAAATTATATATATACATTGATATACCATAGATAATTTAATAAATATACCCCAATTTTCTAACGAATGGACATATGTTACAGTTAGAAAAAGTTACTTGATCTACTTTGTGGTGGGATGGATGGTGATGCGAGAAAAAG
This sequence comes from Timema douglasi, assembly GCA_901482245.1. NCBI lineage: Eukaryota > Metazoa > Arthropoda > Insecta > Phasmatodea > Timematidae > Timema > Timema douglasi. The sequence continues at coordinate 52,306 of CABEEJ010000387.1, read as the reverse complement.
CCCGACTATTTGCCGTTTTTATGACAAAACATTTTGTTGGACAAGATAAATAAAATATTTCTTTAGTACAGATATAGAATCTCGAATCCGGACAACTGGGTGCTGCCATCTGGGCGCGGCCAACTGGGCGCCAGGACAACTGGGCGCCAAAAGTAACCCCACTTTTTTACTTTTTAAAAAAATCACTTTTTTGCAATGCTCTTTTTCTTTTTAATTAAAAAGTGATGAGTAACAACAAAAAACACCCCCCACTTTTTTCTTTTAAAAAAATCACTTTTTTGCACTTTTTTCTTTTTAAAAAAATCACTTTTTTAATGCATTGCAATATTATGCGCAACACAACGTAAAAACGAAATAATGTCTCTATTATTATAGTCCCTAACTAGTCTTAAAATTCTAGCATCGACTTCTCGATACTTTCTTTTTTTCGGCGTAGGCTCATGTCCAGCTACAAGATGTTCATAGTAGATATCTCTTGCAGCTTGTACTTTACGTAGAGCATCAATAAATTTCCATATTGTGGGATGTTGCATGCCCAGCTCAGTTCCTAGCCTGCGATGTGCAGCTTCAGCATGATTGTTAGTACAATCTGTACCATTTAATACTCTAGTGTAAAGATTCCACATATTTGGTGGAAATAATGCCACTCGTCGTCCAACGCCTCTGCGATTTATACGACCTATATAATTATCTTCAAACCAATCAATCAGGGGCTGCAAATTGTCTGGAAGTTCTTCTGCCAACAAATCTAAAGCTTGGTCTAAATCATTTTCTGGTACAAGTGCCAGAGCTGATATCATCCTTGCTTTCAAACAAAACTCTGCATTGTTGTTGTATAGTTGAATAAGTTCCAATGCACATATTTGTTTTCTTATGTTATGTGTTAAACTTATTATTCCTCTTTAGTGGTTTATTTTGCGCACAATTCTTATTTTTCATTTTTTGTGGAGTTTTTTTTAAAATTTTAATATATCAAATAAACTAACTTTATAATATAAATTAATTAAGTTTCCTCTACTAGGATTATTTTTTAAAATACTCCAAGAAAAAATATGATGTTGCGCTGAAAAATATGATTAATTAAAAAAAGTTCATTTTTAGTTTTTATCCATCACTTTTTAATTTTAATTGAAAAAATATGAAAAAATTGTGCATTTTTTATTCTAAAAAATTGCATAAGTTAATAAATAAAAAAGTTTTATTTTAGCGCCCAGTTGTCCTGGCGCCCAGTTCGCGCGCGCCCGGTTGGCCGCGCATGGTTGGCGGCGCCCAGTTGTCCTAGACCGATAGAATCTAGTTTTCTTCACATGATTACTTTAAAATTTCTTGAATATCTCTCAAGGGTGTATTAGAGAAAACTTTTTCTCTTCATTTAGAAGGTTTCTCATCTAAAGCCGCTATGATCATGATGGATATTCAGGAACTGTTGAGGTCACCATGTGAAGAAAATTAAACTCTATGTTTACACCGGAACAATATTTTATTTATTTTAGCAAAAAAAAAGTGTTACCATAAAAACTGCAAAAACACTTCCCTTAGCTCGCGTCCCCTTCCATTTTCTCCTCAACGTATTCATACTTCAAGTCAAATTTAAGTCACCAAATTTAAAACAATTACCCCTGTATATAAGTAAATTTCGTAGACTAAAACACAATTAATTTTAAAGATTTTTTGAATGTAGGTACAACACATAGTACCCCTAAATTTAATTCAACACATTTAAAACAATCTCCCCCCCCCCCTGTTTAAATAAATTTTGCAGATCAATTAATTTTAAAGATTTTTTTATTTTTTATTTTATTTTTTCCCAGCTATCACTCTTGGTACATATTATCAAGACCTGTAAAATAATAATAACTTAGTAAAATGTTATTATTGTTGACGGCAAAAAAACATGATTAGTATTTTCTAAACCTTGCTCTAAAATTCTATTCAAAATAAATCACGGTCACGGTTATATAGTAGATATAATTAAATAGAAGGAGAAACTCAGCATTTTTTTCCTATGGATAAAATCGCTTTTTGTGTGTATTTACCGCAGAGAAGCGCTAACAAACGAGCTTAAAACTTTTCTTGAGATTATATTACATCACTGGTCTGTGGCGAAACTACTTTTAAAAGGCGCGTGAATAAAGCACCCAATTTGAGAATTTTTATAAATTGTATTCAAATAATTATTTATTTATTTGCATCTTTTGATACCTCCGGGCTATCATGAAATTAAAAACTAATGGGTGAGGTATGAGTAAGGAAGAATTTAGACGGAGATGTACCCACATTTTCTTGNGTACCCACCTTTTCTTGGAGAGAGTGTAGACAAATGTTTAGGGGTGGCCATCTCTTTACAACCAGCCCAGATTCCAACCCATATCTCCACGTCACTGGTAAACCAGATGAGAATGACGCCTTTTCCCACGCGTCCCCCGGTATGGGTTGATTGAAAAAATGTATTACCTATAGTAAAGTTTGTACTTTGTGTGTGTCAATTTTTTTAAATAGTTTTTTGTGTTTGGCTTGAAAGGTCAGTATAATATATTTTAATCAATATCTATTATGTATAATATAATTGTATACAAACATTTTCCATTAACAATTATTGTTGTAATAAACAGTCAATATTTATTTTAATTGATTGGTTCGTGTAGCCAAATATTAATCTTTTATAATTTTAAAACAGTGACTCTGCTAGTTTCTAAAAATATTTACTTTTGACAATTTCTCTGATGCCAAAATATATTTAGGCGTATTATAAAATAAACATAAATAGCGTATTATATATTAACAGTGTTCAAGGATAGTGAATTTTATATTTAGAATTTTTTTGTATGTTTATAATTTTTAATATTTATTTTCGGAATATACAATTAACAGGTACCATTAAAAAAATAAGTAAAAGCTCTTGTTTCAAGAATTGATAAGAAAATACTGTTTTTAGGGGCTTAATTCAAAGGAAGAGAGCAGTCTACTGGTCATAAGAACACGCTTAGATCTATCTGACAGTCCAAATGTTACTAAATACACCTATTAAAGTATTCGTGCGCTAAGTTGAGTGCTATGCAGCTGTCCGTTCAGAAAGATGGTATACATTTTGAAATCTGTAACCAAACAATATCTATATATTGTCAATTTAGTTACTGTTCCAAAATAAATTTAAAATGAAGAATCTTATATATATGTACTATTTCAATGTTTTTGTGTTGTTTTTTTTAGATTTTTGTGTGATATTATTTTATTTTTTAGCTAGCCCAAAAAAGGTTTAGTAATGCCTAGATATATATTCTTGTATCTCTAGTAAAATCTTTTCATCCGATTCTGTGTATCAGTGATTTAAGTTCGGCTCCGACCATTATTAGAATTCAATCTTTTGGTAGACGTGGAGGAAACGAAGTTTCCGCTCGTGCATAGAAGTTGATGTTACTTGGAGATATTGGAACTGTTGGGGGGAAATTGTTCTATCGGAGAGGATCAAGAAGAGCTGTACGGATGTATTGAATGATTGGTCTTTGTAAGTGCTTTAAGGGGTAAGGGAAGGGGGAGGGGGAAGTAGCGTAAAAATAAAATAGCTCATCAGAAGAAGGGGAAAAAACCAATAAGAAATAGAGAAATCCTATAACTAGGAAAACCAAAAATAAACGAAACTATAACAATAATAAACACCAGAAATAAAGGAAGTTTTCTAATCAGTTGAAAATGGGTTATTTACTTTTACTTTTCTATCCACATCAGTGGGTACGTGGGATAAAATGTCAGGCTCATCTAATCTAAGTTTCCAAAGAAGGAGAGATCAGGGTTTTGAACCCTGACCACGTGTATTTTTTAACGGTATTTTCTAAATTGTTTCCACACCCCTTCTCCACGCAAATGCGTGTACATTTCCTTTTATTATAACTTTCTAATCCCTACCCTATTGACGTAGATAACATTTTAAATAGCCTAGACAGGTATTAAGTTGCAGTGGAAAGAAAATATCACAAATAACCTTTTTTTATATACATTTTATCTTCTTATTTAATATGCACCTTCTAAAATTAATGATCGAAGCTATCAGTGCTAAATTTCTAAAACAAACTTAAACCTTAGGCAAAAACTCATAATATAAAACAAGTCAATCCAGCGGCATGAGTATTAGAAAAACTGGTTGAGCCCTTAGGCAAGTAGCAAATTATTTTAGGCACATAAAAAATTAATATTTAGCACTGCGTCTTACTACCCGTCCGGGTTATACGCTTTAAGTTATAATTACGCTAATGGATTAGAAATTGGGAAGGTTGAATTAGAGGAAGTGAACCCGCATTTGCGTGGAGGGAGAGTGGAAAACCATTTAGGAACCCCCC
>CABEEJ010000387.1:22037-32526 GCA_901482245.1 Timema douglasi | reverse complement strand
AATCCTGGGTGCACCCCTGGCCCAAGCAGGTGTAAAAACGCAATGTATACACATCAAAAAACCAACCCAATCAAGGCGTTTATTTTATATCAATTACCCTTATTAGTCTCAGGTAGGCCATCACTCTATGACGCAGAGAAAGAGGACATCACTAAATTAATTGTCTCTTCTACCTTTTCCCTTAATCCATTACTTGACCCGTCAACAAACTTTGCTCAGCGAGGGAAGCAATATAAAGTTCAGTGTCGTTAAAAAAATACGCGGTTGGCTTACGGTGAGACTGATAAATAGGCCACATCTTATGACCTGGATCAGACAAGAACAAAGGAAAAAAAAAGAGTGTGACCAATTAAACACATTAAAATTAAAGGCCATGGTAGCCAGCTTCGGTGGCCGCGTAGTCTTACTTAACGCGCTACTCTTGCAGTATACTAGACTGACGATGATAGGGAGATCGAGGTTCGAATCTCGATCGGGTGTACTGAGAGTGGTTTTTCTAAAATGATTTTTAACTCTCCCTCTACAAAAATGCGGGTACACTTACTCTGAATATAACCTTCATAATCCCTAATAGTATTAGCGTAATTAGTACATAAACGTCTAGCCCTAACGGGTTGTAAGACGTGGTGTTAAAAAAAAACATGTCACTTATGGATTGACAAATTTTATATAAAAAAAAAGTTACCCGTATCTCTGGTTGCAAGGTCTTACGCGTCACTTTCGTATTATAGTGGACTTCTGAAGAGAAAAAGATCGGGGTTTGAATCCCAGTCACGTGTGCTGAGGTATTTTTCCTTCAAGTTTTCACACTATCGCTTTACGCAAGTGAGGATGCATTTTCTCTTAATTTTTACCTTACTCATTCCTACTCCTATAGCATACTGTACGCTTATAGCCTGAACGGGTAAATGACTTTGGGAGAAAATATATACATACAATTAGTTTTTGATAAAAAGATAATTGAAATAATTATGACGATCGAGTAGGGGTATTTTTCATTTTTCACTGTTTTACTATACAGATCAGTAATGAGTTATTATATGTTAATATTTTACAGTTGGTATTACCAACAAGGTCAGTGTCTGGTAGTGGGTTTTAACCGAATCTCCTTAATTTGTTTTGAATTAAATATAAAGTAACTTTAACGTGAGAATTCTATATAAAAGGTATAAAAGGGCTCCGTTGACATCCATTACATGTGAAGCAAAACACAAGAAGGAGAGCTGAGAGAAAGCCTGTTAAAAGCTGCTTCCTTTATTGTTATGTAATATTATCAATTAAGCGAGAAATTCCCCGGTCAGGCGTTCAGATCTAATGAAATATTTAATCATACGATACTTTTTGGTTTGAATTTTATTAATATAAAAAAGTAGGAGAATGTGACATTAACTCATTTTCTACGATTTTTTAAGCATCTTTGCGGAGTTATAGACTATGCTTGATGAAAAAGGGCTTTAGATTTAGCCTTCATCTAACGAATTCAGTTATTATTTTTGATAGGCTCACATCAGAAAATGGTCAAATATTTTAGAACTAACAGAGAGCTTTCCTCTTTACCTTGAGATAAGAAGATTCATAGTTTTATTTACCCTCTTTCTTATTGACATTAAAAAGGGTGGTTGTAGGTGAAGGGCGAAAGCTTAGACATAATAGAGTACTAGTTCAGGAAAAAGACACAGACCATTGTATTTTAAACCTCGTGGCCTTACAGCGATTGAGGCTTCCTCACTGATCGAGGCGGCCGCCTTAAGGTGGGGAGCTATTGTCTGTATTTTTACAACATTTATAACAAAAATCAATTTTTTGCCAATATAAATAAAAAATTGCATAGGTAGACACGTTTAGTTTAATTTACTACATATTTCAGCAGTCCTTTTAATAATTTTCACGGGAATCATGTAATTTGATCAGGTTTTTTCCCTGTTAATTTAAAGTTTCTGATCTTCTTGACAAACATTTAAGAAATGTTGAGATGTATAAAAAAATTAAAGTAAATTTATCTAATGTAGCAATATTTTATTTATTTTGTCCCAAAAATATAAAAACTGCGAAAATACTGGCTTTAAAATCGCGTTATTTTCAATCCCACCTTAATAAACCTCCGTTTAAGTTTACATAATGTTTGATATGCCAGACTTGAGAGGAGAGGGTTCGACTTCCGGGTTGGACACACTAAGGTTGGATTCATCTAACAATGCAGTTTCTCATTGTCCTTCCAGGCAAATTAATTGACCAAGATAGTGACCTGAATATAGATGAGGGTGTGGGGGACGCGAGAAAGGGTAAGTGTTTTTGAGGTATTTATATCAAAACTCGTTTTTTGTCAAAATAAATCAAATAATTCTCTAGTGGATACATAGATTAATTTTATACACATGGTTATATAATCATTTCTTGAATATCTGTCAAGGGTGTCTTAGAATTTAATAACAACCTTTTCTCTTTATTTAAAAAGTTTTGTCATCTAATGCCGCTATGTTCATGACAGATTTTTTAAACAACTTTACTTTTCTGATAGAGCAATATTTTATTTATTTTTGCTAAAAAAAAAGTTTCACTATAAGAACTGCAAAAAAAAACACCCTTTTTTCATGTTCCTTACACTCCCATCTACACTTAAAACTTTAGTTTTACATTTTAAAGACAAGCGAATATTGGTGCTTACTTACCACTTGCTTCACCCTGTTTACAGCAGCTCCCTTGTTTGCCTTGAACTACTAGCTCTGAGTGTCAGAAGCGACTTTCAGAGGAAGTAGGTGGCTTGTTAATGCCTAAAGTACCAATCTGTAGTCACAGATCATAACTTTTATGTCTAAAAGTGTAATTTGGTTGTGAAGGGAAAATGGCACCCTGTTTACCTTGTTGTCTAATAGTATTTAATGATAGCCAGTGTTTTATTATTATTATTATTATTAGTAGTAGTAGTAGTAGTAGTAGTAGTAGTAGTGATAGTAAAATAAGGCATCTGTACAGTTTGTAAATTCGCCTGCAAGGCGGGCCTGGCATCCAACACAACGGCGCGGCTGGTCGCCGTTCTACAGGCGGTAACTAAACTCTCTGACAGAAGTTCCCAGCTTGGGGTCCACGAAGATTCATGTGGTAGGTCCGTGAAACAAATATAGCTTTTTATTTAATGTTTTTTTATTTGTATTTTGACATATAAAGAATATTCGGTATTTTCACAATTTGCCAAAACATCAACTCCCCCCGTCCCTCTTCCCAATAGTGTCCGAATAAACATTTTTATTTACTTTTATCAACATGTATTTGTAATTTATTCGAAATATTTAACATGCACTTTCTGAAATGACTATTATATCAGCATATAAGAATTTCTCTGAGATAGTGTGAAAGGACATACAAAATTTACCAGTAAAGATATTCTCACTTTCCTTTCAGGGTACTTTTAATGCTACAATCGACATGGCACCAACGGATTTAATTCCTCTCCAAAGGAAGTTGTGCTAATTTGTCTAATGTGTAATTTGTCCACCCCGATTGGGTTTGAGCCCAAAAACATTGAGTCCTGAGGTGAGCACTTTCCCCCAACACCACCGAGGTCAACTTTATTAATATGAAATGAGTTACGTAGAGTAAAAAAAAAAGTGTGGTTAAGTTTTTTATTTCAACTCGTATGAAGAGGGAGATTATGGGGGTCAGGGCGAATTATAATTGTTTCAGGAGGTTTGCACTACGTAAAAGGTTGGGAACCACTGGTCTAGGAAATTGATTATGTTAGAAAGACCATACAGTCTCTTTCACAAAAAGAGGGCATCTTACAATGCAAAATAAAAGTATTGTATTGAAAAGCCAACCTTTTTGTTTTCAAGCTTGGATTATAGCTTAACTTGCCGGCCCCCCTCCCCACCCACCCATACTTTTAGCCAAATATAAAACTTTTTCAGTTCTCCTAACATAGATTTATTTGTCAATTTGTTCTTAGCAATAGAAATTGAAAACAACTTAGAAAACATCCCCTTTTAACACATTAAAGTAGGTGTAGTAACGTTTAATATGGGTTAAAGTGGATAAACAATGGGTAAACTTTAGAAAAGGGTGGAAAGGGGTGGGTATAGTCATAATCGGGATAATTCACAAATAGTCTCGAGGACACTGGTTTCTTTTTATTTGATATTAGAAGCAAATTGTGCTTGAGTATGGATACAGATTATTATTTTTATACGAGATGATTAACCCAGTTAGGGATTATAAGCGCTTGGAGCTCTGAGCTACTAGCTTTGTTCATTCCTTATGACTTCGACTTTTTTATAATTCTCTTAAAATTTAATTAAAAAGAATAATATTCATTTGTCTCAAAGAATTTGTGTGTGTGATTGTTTTTCCCTCGGAGTGAGAAATATTTTGACCGTAAAATAAAACGAGCTCGATATTTTAATAAAATGTCAACGTTTCATCATTCCTGAAAGAGAAAAAGTTGTTTTCGTCCGTCTGTGTCTATATCGGACTAGAGCAGTAACTGTTTTACCGGTGAGACTAGAACTTGGTATTTAGAGTTTTCATAACGGTCCCCCGAGGAGTTTTTCTCAATTAAATATTCAACCCTAAAATTAAGGGTAGTTTACGAAATGACAAAAAGATAAATAAATTAGTTTCTAAGGAATCCACCCTAGCGATTTTGAAAAGCTTGTCAAACTAGGCACTATTTAACATTACAAACAAAATGCCAGTTCTCATTTTCCCTTTAAATTAGCATAAATTTTCAATTTTTATAGCCGCACATATATTTCAAATGTAATATAAATTTTCATAGTAAGTTTGTTGTACTAATAAAAATAAAAATATTTTATTTGAAATATATTTTTAAAAACTAATAGTTTCTGAGGTGTAACCAAATGTATATTTTTTTAATGGAGAGCTTTGAAATAATTGAAGGTTATAATTTTTTTTAGCCCCACCTCTTACTACCTGTTCAGGTTTTACGCATATGTACTTATTCCTCTAATGTGTTAGAGATTAGGAAGGTCGAACTTATAGAAAGTGTACCCACATTTGCGTGGAGGATGGAAACCGTTTATAAAACACCACCCTAAATACACACGACCAGGATTCGAACTCCGATCTCTCTACCATCGGCATTTAGTATATTGCAAGAATGACTCCTTATATCATGCGGCCACCGATGTATGTAATATAAAAACAATACTAGCTTTAATTAGACTTCGGAAATATTCGCTTCGAATCGAAATATTTTACTTCGCACAACCCTAAAAAACATAGTTAATTTCTCGCACTTTCTAAATTGTAAAAAAAAAACTAAATGGAATGAGCCTTACATAATTACATTTCAAATTTTATAAGACAAAACCTTTTAGAAAATACATACATCATCTTTTTGCGATCAGTTTTAATAACATATTACTAATTAGTGTTGTTTTAAAGTTATTTATAATATACGTCAAAATGACAGTCGCAATTAACATGAATTGACGTATGAATAAGTGAAAGTAGATTAATAACATTTCTATACGTTAAATAAGGCCCTTCTTGTGAAACTTAGACCGTATCAATGAGAATATGGACTTTGTATTAAGAAATATATAATATGAATTGTAGAACAAAATTAAATTTGATTATTTTCGGCCTTTGGTATTGAATATAATCGGTATTCCCCTGACCGTTAGCCTATGCATAGAGGTAAAAGTGTAAGTTAATTAATAATGCATGTTTTAAAGCCAACTTATTATGTTTTAAAGTCAAGCACTATGATTATGAAATTTAAAATAAAGTGATCATAATTATTTCTAGGTAATACGTAAAAGACGAAAACATCCCCTGTTAAATGTTAAGTTTACCCAGCAAACCTTCCAGCTCTTCACCATGATTAATTGAGACCAGTGACGTTATCCATCATTCGGTAGTTGACAGGTAAACTCTGGTGTGTCCATTGTTAAGATAAACAATATTATGACCTGACCTGGTGTCTCGTTTCGGTGTCCGTTTAGTGATGAGGAGAAGGCCGCGCGTGGTCGATTTCAAACGGTGCTCTTTTTTTTTCTTTAGCTGTGTGTTTTAACCTGTTTGCTGTCAAGGAATTTAAAACTCAGAATATACAAAGCAGACTGAGGTTTGAAAGGGTGTTCCAATATGTCAATGTGAAAGAAGTGTCTTACTTTGGTTTGGGAATGTTAAGAGGATGATTGTGGATCGAGTGGCAAAGCAAATATATGAAGGTAGAGTGTGTGGATTAAAAGGAATGGGTAAGCCAAATATTACGTAGCTAAATGTTGTACACAAATGTGTGAAAAAGAGAAAGATTAAGAGTTTTAAGAAGAAAAGAGCATGTATGACTCGGTGTATGGATGTTGTTGAAGCGAAGGGAGTGTGCAGGGATAGGGAGGTGTGGAGAAAGTTAGTGAAGATGGGCTAAATACGGAGTTTTTATAGCTATGTTCACAGTTTCTTGCATATCCTGTAAGGTAACGGTGTAATTATGTATTATGTATGTATGTATGTGTGTAGTTTTACCAGTTATTCTCTATGGTTTTGAAACGTCGTCTCTTACCTTACATGACGAAAATAAACTAAGGATGTTAGGAAACAAGGTGATTAGGAAGATATTTGGTCCCAAAAAGGGATTAAGATATTGGAGATGGAGTAGGTTACATACTGATGAATTACATACCACGTATTCACCACAAGACATTGATAAAATGGTCAAGTCTCGTATATTACGGTGGGCAAGACATGCAGCGCAGATGGAAGACTCTAGAACCATGTTCATCGAAATGACTGGTAAATCCAATGGGCAGAGACCATTGGGAAGACCAAGACGCAGGTGGGAGGTTAACATTAGAATGGATCTGAAAGCGATAGAGTGTAATGGGGTGGACTGGATGGAACTAGCTCAAGATAGGGGTAGGGTGTAGTGAGGTGGACTGGATGGAACTAGCTCAAGATAGGGGTAGGGTGTAATGAGGTGGAGCAGTTCATTTGAATCTCCCTCGGGTGTACTGAGGGTAGTATTTTCCTGAATAGTTTTCCACTCTCCCTCTACGTAAATCTGGGCAACCTTCCGCTTAATTAAACCTTCCTCATCCATAATGCATTAGCGTAATTAGTATAGAGGCGTGTATTCCAAACGGGTGATAAGATGTGGTGCTAACAAATGTTAGGGGTAAAAAAGTTGAAGGTAAATAATTATATCTGGGGCTACGTGAACCTAAATGGTTGAATACCACAGCCTTAAACTATTCGACTACCGTCCAAGGTCAAACTGTGTTTAAAATAAGCTAATAATATTATATAATATCGTTTCTCCACGCGTATCATAGCATGAATGTCGTCACGATTGTGTTTATTGTTTTGGTGTTCCTGTCTTAGGTTATGTAGGTTTATATATCACGCATGTTTAGAAATCTCGCGTTAAATCCATTAGTGTAACAGCTCTACTATTTATTCGGGCAATTTGTTGAAAAAAATTGAATTAGGGAAAACATTTATTGAGTAGTTCAACATTTTATGTTGTCAAAACACAAATAAAATATAAACAAATCTTAACCTTGGAGCCTTGAAAGAGGGAATGGGATAGTAGAGAGTAAGAGATGGTGGAGGGACAAAAAACAAAAACTTTCGATGTCCAAAAGTATCTAAAGTCATATATCGGTTGGAACAACAATATAGGTATCCCTACCCCATTAGAGTAAATTATCATTCATGTGTACAACCTGAACCGGTTGTAAAACGCGATGATTAAAATATCTTATTATCTTGTTATAAATTTAAAAAATTAAATTTGAAAAATTAACGCCTTATTTTTTTATCCCTAAAAATGTTCCATTAAACGCGAAACTAAAAGTGATCACAGTCAAATACGTCTTAGCCGGAAACCGAAATAAAGGTCACCCCTGAAAAACACGAGGTCAAAATTGACACCTACAAAAAAAATCCATAGGCCACTCCCTGGATATAAATTATTAAGGATGTATGACAGTCTTATGTAATGGACATTTCTTTAGTTTTCTTCCCCTTCCTCCCACTTCAAGCCGGCTGGAAAGCCAAAATACAGTCTCGACTTTGAGTGCTAACTCTCCAGTGGGATAAAAGAGGGAAATACTTTTTTTTCTCCTCTCTCTTGTCTTCTCTAATCTCCCCCTTAGCCCCCTTCTCCACGATGTAAAAATAAAGTGTGTGTGGCGACAGTGACCCCCCCTGAAACCACTCGCATGATGAGACAAAATAGTGGAGTGTGTGACGGCTTTGGAGGAAGATGGAGTTTACTCAGAGCTTTCTGAGAAGGTTTTCAACCATGAAAGACGATCCCGTCACCAAGCAAATAAAACAATAGAAGAAAAAAAAGACCAAATGTGGAACAGCCAAAATAAAAAGGGGTTGTAAAAAAGTACTTAAAAACCTAAGAGATCCATTACGTTTTTTACTTTAAAAAAAATTGGTTGGATATAAATTTTTAAGAATTTATTTCCTTTTATTTAACTATTACTTTTAACACAAGGGTTTGTAAAGGCTTAATCTAGGTGATTGGGAAGAGAACGGTAATTTATGGAAAGTGCGCCATTATCAGCATTTATGAAAGAGGATGGGGAAACTAAAGCGACAAATAAAAAATTGGTGAAGCATCTCCCAGTGCCCCCAGCCAGAATTAGAACCATCAGCCTCCTTTTAAAAAGAATACGACTTGGTGTGACGCGAGTCTAACGCCTTGGACCACCCGCCCAACGTTGTGAACCAAAACATTTATCGATATCATCCTTAGATTCAAGGTAATTCGTAGCTCACCGTAAGCACTATGTAGGACCCTATTAACACTTTAATTTTAATTAAAATATGGTACGGTGCACAGCACAGACTTTCTCTTTTATCTTAAAATATAGACACGTATTAAAAACTCGTAAGATTTGTGAAAATAAATAACTTAAATTGTTGCAGAAACACTCCACCAAAGAGCATATATGAAATAATATACACTGATAGAGAAACATTGAAAAAAGAGTATTATCTCTGTTCACCAAAGAGCTTAACAATCAATTTCTGTTTTTGAAGAGCTGCATGAAAAAAGAAGCTCATAGCTTAAAAACTGTTGGTTTTATAAAAAAAAGTTCCAATTAAAAGATTTTTAACTCTAATGGTACTACAACTTTAATATGAAAAGGTTTTTCGTATCTCAAATAGTTGCGAAGATATGATCAAAATTGAAAATTTCCGCATATGTAAAGTATCTTTAAGGAGCCGTACACCAAGGCAGCATGTAGCATACGCTAATGTCGCATGTTACTTGCTGGTTACAGTTTTCTCTGCCACATGGGACCTTGCTACAAAAGTTACGTTTTGACACGTGTCGCCTCCCCGCCGGCAATGGGAACAAAACTGGATAGTTTCAGTGTTTTTTAGATGGATTAGTCAAATGAAGAAACTGTGAAGTTCATCAAAGGGTTTAGGAATAATGAAATACTTTGGGATCACCGATTAACTGATTATAAAAATCAGTGGTGGCAAAACTTTATTACCCCCTCCTGGAAAGAACTCCCACTCCTAGAATGAGTTTCCCCCCCTGACTATATTTGCCCCTTATCCCACCCTCAGATACATTTCAAACCTTTTGATATTATCAAAAACTCCAGATGACTTCTATATGCAATCAATTTTCAAAACATTGCCACAGAAGACCATTTTAAATAACTTCTAACTGTAAGGAAAAATCAAGCAAAGAGCACCCTAAATACAGTAGTCATCCAAATTTTAAAAATTTATAGGGAAAGACCATTCTAAAATAGTTTATGGGTAATATAATTTTGAAGAATTTTATGCGAGAACCACTCCAAATAGATTCTAAAAGCATTTAATTTTCAAATAATCATCGGTGGAAGACCACTTCAATTATCTTCCAGAATCTAGAGGTATCTAATTATTTTATTTTTTAGATTTAAATCTAGAAAAGGAGTTTTCGAAATAGCTTCTAGAGGCATCTAATTCTCTAGAAAAATGCAGGTTAGGAGAGATCTAATTAGCTTCTAAAAGAATTCAGATTTTTTTTTAAATGGGGAATACCCTTTCAAAAAAATCTGAGTGGGGACTATTTAAAATCATTTAAAGAGGCACCCAAATTTCAAAAACTTCCAGAAGGACTACTCCAAATAGTTTCTAGAATTTTTTTTTAGATTGGAAGGAGGACTATTCTAAATAGCTTTTAAAAAATCTCATTTCCAAAAATAAGTGACAGCTAAACTGGGGAATCGAGTCTAAGTGGGGTTCATTGCTCCTCCTAGAATAAATGATCCCCCCAAATATTTTCCAAAAGTATCCAAATTTCCAAATAAATTCTTGGTAAGACTATTCCAAATAGCTTCTAAAAATAATCTAATTTTCAAAAATTGGGGGAGAGGCCCTCTCCAAATTGTTTAAAGGCCATCCAATGTGCAAACATTTATCAGGGAGTGTAGGATATGGTGGGATGTGGTGGGGTGGAAGGCCAGTTTATGAAGAAAAAAATGCTTCCCCTACGCCCCCCCCCCCC
>CABEEJ010000387.1:5914-21379 GCA_901482245.1 Timema douglasi | reverse complement strand
GGGAAAAAAAAGGGGGGGGGGGGAAACAAAATTATTTGAAGGTTAGGGCTTTTGATAACGCCAAAGTTGTGAGTGGGATAAATTAGAAATGTTAGGAGCCTGGCTTAGTAGCCGTCTGTGTCGAAAATAATTTTCACTACGTTGAACAGAATCAACACAATAGATTACTTTTTTTTTTGCACCGCATCTAACTGCACCTATGGACTATCAGAATAACTCCACGGCGTCACCCTGCAAGTGAGCTATAGAGACAGAGCGTCCACCGCTTTTAGTGACGATAGTACCAAACTGTGCGTATAGAGGGTGTCATTAGGTCAGCACAATGAACCCTATGGCCATTAATGTCAGTTTTCTAGACCGGAGTCGCTACTTCCTCATTTGTCCTCACGAGGCTGAGTTTTACCCAGTTACAGACCCATTGCTTCACAAACAAATTTTGGAAGCACCGGGGATCGAACCGAAGACCTCTGGATCTGGAGCCAGGAACTCAGACCCCTATCAGAATATTTACACTGATTAGCCAAGTATATTAGTAGGGTAAATTTTAAAGAAAATGCAACGGTCTATGTGTGGAGGTAGAATGAGAAACAATTTTAAAAATATACAGCTTATACCCAGCCGATATTGAAACCCCGACCCCACCTTCAGTAAAATCAGACAAGACTAGACTGACGCCTTTTTTTGTTTTCCCACAGTTTAAGGTAACAATAAAATTTAGGACTAGAGGGTTAACTTTTTAGTATTAGATATGCTGTCCTGGGTTAAGTTTGTTTTTTAAGCCATCATGGTCATGTGTTTGGGACGTACGCTTTATATATATATATATATATATATGTGTGTGTGTATATGTATATATATATATATATATATATATATATATAACAAAATTGATTGAGTTTAATTGAGGGCAAACTTAATTTTATATGTCTTAAATCTATTAAATAGTATTTCATACGCCAAACCATTATGTTTTGTAGCTACCAACTTAATCGGATAGTGTAAATTTCGAAATATGGAACAAAATTTTACATATTTAAAAAAATGTTGATTAATCTCAATTATTTTTGTTATGATTTTTAAAGGGCTCTTTTTAATATTTTGTTGTTTTATATATAAACTCAAGTTATTATGTAACCAATAAATTATAACTATTGGCCATGGAATTTTTGTGTTTACTGTTAAGTATTACTGCCCTGGGCTAAGCTAGTTTGTAAGTCGTGGCTGTGTTGGGTTTTTAGCACCACGTCTTACTACACGTTCCGGTTATAAGCTTATATAATAATTACTGTAACGGTTTTAGGTATTATGAAGGTTATATTTAGAGGAAATGTATTCACATTTCTGTAGAGGGAGAGTGGATAGCCATTTAGGAAAAACCTCCCTCAGTACACCTGGCCGATATTCGAACCTCGATCTCCCCGTCATCGACAAGATAGTCTATTGCAAGAGAAGCGTGTCAGACAATGCGGCCACCGAGGCTGGTAGTATATGCTGTTATAAACATGATGGGCTATCTCAGTGTTCGACTGCAGAGCTTGACTCTGTCCTGAGATTGTAAGGGCTATCTCAGTGTTCGACTGCAGAGCTTGACTCTGTCCTGAGATTGAAGGGCTATCTCAGTGTTCGACTGCAGAGCTTGACTATGTCCTGAGATTGAAGGGCTATCTCAGTGTTAGACTGCAGAGCTTGACTCGGTCCTGAGATTGAAGGGCACTGAGGATCGTCTTACCGTAAGGACGGCTTTTCATCCTCTCCTCGGGTGGATTTCAGTCAATTAAATATTAACTACCAATTTAATACCCCGCCCTGACCTCGGTTGTCTCAGGGTAAAGCGCTCGCCTCAAGATCCGATGCTCATGGATTCAAACCCAGCTTGGGTCAACGGATTTTTCCTGAGCGATAAAGATCCGTAGCACAACTTCCTCTGGAAGGGAAGTAATAGCCGTCGGTCCCATGCCAATTTTGACATGTAAAAGAACCCCGTATAGATAGGTATGTGAAAATATATTTCCCTGCAAAATTGTTAGGCCCTTTCGCTCTCGCACATAGAAATTATTGTGTGCTGATATAATCAGTCGGTCCAGAAAGTGCACGTTAAACACCCCAAATAAATATCCACACCATTAGATTTAATGGGTAGTAAGTAGCCCTTTTGTGTTGATATTAATTTTATCATAAACATACCCGAAACAGTGGGTACGTTTACTATACATCAGACCTCTTTAGTTTGGTTTTCTGATGATGGAGGGGTCGGGATTCTAATCCCTGTTGGATGCTAAAACAATAAAAATGTTAAGGAAGTGGGGGGGTCAAATTTGGCACTTTTCCTCTACGAAAATGGGAGTAGGGGTGGTACACTTTCATTAAAATTTAATTACACCTTCCTAATTAAACAACGTACAACCCTGATTGGTAGTAAAACTGTTCAAGTAAAGAATGTTCAAGTAAATTAAACAAATGAAATTGAAAATATATATTTTGTGCATGTTCACATGGATAGATTTAACTAAGCCTGTAAAAAAGAAAACTACAACAAAAATGATCAAATATTTGTTTTTTAGGGGTAGGATTAAAGTTTTTATAAATCACCTGTTACACTGATCTTCATTTAAAGTTACTTCACCGTCATCCCTTACCTTGCTGTATTGTTTCCAAACATTCGTATATGGTATCGCTCTTAATCTATCTATCTATTTATCTACTGGTCTCAGATTACGATACATGGACAGCAACAACAACTAAAAGTTACAAACGGGTCTACTTTAATGCGCTATTTAAAAAAAATACTATTCCGGTTTCAAGTTGACATTCCAGCTGCTTCCAGGCGCAACCAATCGATAAGCACAGCCAAGCAGTCCAGACCCACGTGGCGGCGGGGGTGGATAAGTTCGACCTGGCAACCCCGCTTCTCTCTACACCACGAGACACGTGACGGCGCGGCAACGTTGCTCGGTTGTGGCAGTGAGGTTGTTATTCTTGCCAAATAATAACAATAATAATAATAAAAAGACCCTAGTACCGTATATAAAAAGTTTCTGAACATATTTCACTCATCTAGGAGGTCGAATAAATATTATTTCATGTCAACACACAAGATATGTATGTCACTAAGACGTATTAATGTGTAACTTTCAGTATTTTATAGCAATATATATAGTATTGTGTTTCAATGACAACAATAAATTATTATTTTTTAAATATAGAGCAAATTAATTTTGGGCTAAAATAACAAACTGGTCATGGATCAACAATTTAATAAACTAATATTGTAATATGCTAGTTATAACCAGATCAAACTAGTTTCACCCAATAATCCGTAAAGTGGATGGATTAAAAAAAAATCATAACTATATAGCGGGAGTTTTAGTAATTTATTTACTTTATCAAATAATAACTTACAAGTTAACTCAAATTTGCAGTGTGTTAATGAGGGGCGTAGGCAGGGACGTAAAACTTCAGTTGTGTGAAGTGAGTGAGGTTTTTCCTTTGCAAGTTCATGTGGAACAAAAGAAATAACTTCTTCTAAAAGGGAAAATGCTGTTTTATTGCCCTTGTAGTTTTACATAGAGTCCGTTTACGTGTGCCTGTATTTACCGTAAATTAAAATCTCTGAAGCCAAAGATCATCAGACAATTCGGGATAATGCAGGCCTTTATCGTTTAGAAAGTTTTTATTTCAAAATTGAAATTTGAAAATCGATCAAGTCCCTCACCTCTTGAAAGCCAACGCACTTTATTGTACAGAAGAAGGTTAGAATATTTATTGGCAATCTACTTCACGCAGAAATTCTTGGAACTGCCGTTGGTTAAATAGATAGAACCAGTTGCGCGGAATTTTTTTCTGTTTACCAAACTGTGTATTTTTGTTTAAAAATTAACATTTACTAAATCTTGTAGAGAAGAGCCGCAAAAATGGGTCAAAGAGCCGCGTGTGGTCCGCGGGCCGCAGGTTGCTAAGCCCTGGTGTAATCTTTTGAGAGGGTAGCACCTCAAACCATGCGGCCACCGAAGCGAATGATGTGTGTATTAATAAGGTTTATTTAAATTTTCGCATATTATTTCAATGCAGTATTTTAAACTTTTCAGCAACTTTTGAGACGGTTTTTAATTTTTATAGCACTAAACAAACATGTTTATTAAAGTGTCTACGTAGTATTTGCGTGACAAGACGCTCTAAATAAAATATATCATTCTATTATGTTAATTACTACGGTTCATAAAAAAAACTTAAGGATTCCCTCAGTTTATGAACCTTTACTTTTACAGCTGACGCAATTCGCGTGATATTCGTCCATTTCCTTAACGAGGGAGTTACAACGGCTGTGAAAAGAGCAAGAACTAATTGCATAATCATTAGTGCACCGTTATGGTTGCTGGTGGCTTAATGAATCCACACACAAGTTTTCTTAGCGTTGCATTGAAACACATTTAAACACTGAAGCTTTTAGAATATACGAAAAATTAAATGGTACGAATCAATCGTAGGTACTTTCTCATACAGCCTGTTATAATTACATATCCAATCACGCCGTTCCCTTACGGGGCAGGCATGAAGCTGTTTATATAGCTAACAAAAACGACAACTCTGTACTTATCCATCCTCACTAACATTCTCCACACCTTCCTATCCTTGCATACTCCCTTCGCTTCAACAACATCCAAACACCGAGTCATACATGCTCTTTTATTCTTAAAACGCTGAATGTTTATCTTTTTCACACATCCGTCCACAAACTTTAGCCACGTTTCACATGACCAACTCCTTCCTTTTAATCTACACTCTACCTTCATATATTTTCTTCGTCACTCAATCCACACTCCTCCTTTCAACACACCCAAGCCAACTTAAGACGCTTCTTTCACTTCGAAATATTGGATTCCCTTTCCCCAACATAGACCTATATGTTAATTTAAATTTAAATTAGTTGAAAAATGACACCTGAACAAAGGAATCGAACCCGGGACCTTTGACTTAGCATTCCAATGCTCTGCAATTGATCAATCTAGGATTAAAACCGTGCTCAGGGTCATTCTTCACTCATAGTCTAAGGCTGAGGGCCAGTTTCATACTAAGATTGAGCACGCCTCAAGCTTGACGCTACATTAAATACAAGACGACACTTACCTATTCCAAAATGGAATGGACCAGTATCACATGCAAAACTGGCCCATTCCATTCGAGTTTAGGTAAATGTCGTGTTGTATTTAATGTAGTGCCGAAACTGATGAGTAATCAACCTGATTATGAAACTGGCCCCGCGTCTTTGATTGAAGTGCGGTGATCGTTATCTGCAAATGAGCGATCAATTAATATCACGAGCTATCAGATACCCGCCCCCTTCCCCCATCCATCTGCGACTCACGAAGAATGTTATGCTGCCAAGTATACAATACGAGATTGTAATTAAAGTGAATTTCGATGAATATCAACACGTAAGTAGAACATCATTGGTAATTACGGAAATGGACATAGAAGCATTCCGGTAATTACAATCCGTTTTAATTACAATCTTGTGTTGTATATTTGGCAGCATAACAACCCTCGCGAGTAGCATATCACAGAATCAACCTTAACCTATGAGTGAAGAATGACCTTGTGCGCGGGACTAATCCTGGATAGCTCAGTGCTCGCCAAGCCAAATATCCCGGGTTCGATTTCCATGTACACGTGTAAATTTTCAACCAAAGTAATTTAAAATAATTGAATTGTAATCTCCTCCATCTGGACGTTCCCGTAACTACAATAATTTACACCTTGTGTGTTGATATTAATTATTACATTTAGTTTTATATATATATATATATATATTTATTTATTTAGCACCGCGTCTTACTGCCCGTTTGGGTTATACGCTTTTAAGTACTAATTACTCTAATGGATTAGGAATTGGGAAGGTTGAATTAGAGGAAGTGACCCCGCATTTGTCGTGGAGGGAGAGTGGAAAACCATTTAGGAAAAACCAACCCCAGTTCACCCGACCGAGATTCGAACCTCGATCTCCCCGTCCTCAGGGGTTGAGCTCAACACGACAAGCGCGTTAGCCAACTACGCCACCGAGGCGGGTTACATTTAGTTTATGACTCTATATAAAAAATATTATTAGTAAATATTACCACTTAGTAAGCAAGCTTTAGTCAGAAAAACAAACATTATTTTGATAGAATCAAATAGCCAAAGCTATTATTTATGCTTTATAGTGAGGACTGCTTCATCTAGAGATTATATTCTTAAAACTGAAAAATGACACCTAGACACGGGAATCGAACCCGGAACATTTGGATTAGTACGCCAATGCTCTAACCACTGAGCTATCCAGGATTCGCCCCGAGCCCAGGGTCATTATTCACTCATATTTTAAGGCAGAGTCTATGATGGACGTGCGGAAATCGTCGGCTACAAATATGTGATTTTATTACGATCACGAGCTATCAGATAACGCAGCCACCTTAGACTTGGTAGTTGGCTTATTGCTGTCATCTTGGGCACGGGACGATTCCTTTATAGCTCACTGGTTAGAGCATTGGCGTAATAAGCCAAAGGTCCCGGGTTCGATTACCGTATCCAGGTGTCAATTTTCAGATTATGTTGATAGTTAATAACAAAACACTCTTCAGATATATATATATATATAGGGTGAGTTTTAGCTTATGTTACATAACCTAAAGTAGCCCCATGGCTTCTTTGGTGCTGACTGACAATTCACAGCTGACTTTTGACAGTCATCATTTAGGTATATATCTAAATTTTGACTGTCAGAAGTGACGGCTGCTAAACACATGTTTTTGCAGATCATATGGTTCGGTGTAGGGATACATAATTTAGTCTGGTAACTTTTCAAAGCTGTCAGCTGTCAGTCAGCACCAAAGAAGCCATGGGGCTACTGTAGGAGCATATTCCTTATGAAATACTAGAAAGAAAATGTGTATAAAGTTTTGCTCTGAAGTCATTACTAAGGGCGCATTGAATGAACCGTTGAAAATCAAATGCTTCCGCCCTACCACGCAGTCATCAAGGGCCTCCTGTTCCGTGGCCAGAGCGCGCGCCAGACCTGAATCCCCTGGATTCTCTTTCTGTCGGGCCACATCAAACGTGCCGTATACAGTACACCCGTGGAACGCAAACCCGACCTTCAGTCCCGAATTGTTGCAGCGTGGAATGTTGTCCGAAACACAACAGGCATGTTTCAAAGAACACGACATTCCAGGCTCTGGTGATGTCGGTGTTGTCTGGATGTTGGGGGCCGACAATTTGAACATCTGCTATGATAAGACATGGATGTTTGCACAAGGGCTGTTTTATTTTATTTTTTATTTAGCACCGCATCTTACTACCCGTTCGGGTTATACGCTTAACTACTAATTACGCTAATGGATTAGGGGATTAGGAATTGGGAAGGTTGAATTGAGAGGAAATTCGATCTCCCCGTTCTCTGAAGTCTAGCTCAACATGACTAGTGCGTTAGCCAACTACGCCACCGAGGCGGGTCACAAGGGGTACTGTAGGGTTACCTACTGTACATTGATTAATAAAAGTACACACTTCTCTTCAGTTACTGTTTGTTCTCCTACGCATTTATTACATTGTTGTTTAGTCTTAAGTACATGATTTTCAAGGGCTCATTGCTCCCTTAGTAATAACTTTAGGACAAATCTTTATAAACATTTTCTTCCTAGTTTTTCATAAGGAATATGCTCCTAGCTTTTGAAACTTAAGTTAAAACTCACCTTTCGGGAAAAGTACTTATGAATCAGGGTTGCGGAGTAGGTAGGCTAAGCCTTGGCAAATTTATATTAATAATAATAATTATTATTACTATAATTATATTATTATTATAATATATTATATATATTATATTATTATAATTATATTATTATAATAATATATTATATATATTTTATTATTATAATTATATTATTATAATAATATACTATATATTATATTATTATATTAATAATTATTATTATTATGGGCAGTATGACCATGACAAACATTAAAAATAAAAAGATGGTATCACCATGTGTAGAAAATAAAAATAAATGTTTAGACTGTGTTGCTCCAGTCGAAACATTTATATATTAATTCTTAATAAAAATGTACTATAGTAAAATCATTTGACTACAGTAATATTATAATTAATTAATAAACATTAAGAAATGCTAAGTACTAACGTGGTAGTACAAAACATATCATCGACACGTGGATCATCAGATTAGTTCTTGGTTTAATTAAACTCAAAATATATTTATTTGATTACAATTTATGAATAAGTAGCATATAATAAATTAACACTTATAATAATCACAATTGAAAACTACCCAATTCGGTATGTTCTCTTTTTGTTTGTATGCCATCAAAGTTTTGAAAGTTAAGAATCGTGATATTAAGATCGATCCTTGATTATGTTTATACCAGTAAGAATAGAGTTCGACACTATCAGTTTTATTAAAGTCGGTGTCTATTATTATTATTATTATTATTATTATTATTATTATTATTATTATCATCACAGCGTCTTACTACCCGTTCGGGCTATACGCACTTACGCTAATGTGTAATGGTAGGATGATTGTGAGATGGAATGAAGGACCTACAGTTTAACGTGGAATCCGAACCACGGTGAAGGCCTGGCACTCCCCACATTCACAAGTTGTGATTAATACACGTCTTGTCAGAGGTTAAGGAAGGGTTTGGTAATCAGATAAATCTGTGCAGGGACCGAGAATTGAACCCCGGATCTCCAGCACAGAAGTCTGACACCCTACTCCTTGACCACCAGGTCACCTTAAGTCGGAGTCGGTACCTTTCTACCTACTCCAACTACACCCAAATCGGCTTCCGATTCCAACTCCACAGCCATGCCTATGATAACACAGGGAATCGAGCCTGGGACATATAGATCAATAACCAGGGGCTCTGACCACTAGACCAAGAGGCCGGTCTACCCGCTTCAGTGGACGCATTGCCTAAGGCGTCACTCTCGTGTGTTAACTAGACTGCCGATGACAAGGGAGATCGGGATTCGAATTTCGGTTGGGTGTACCAAGGGTGGTTTTAAAAATATTTTCCCCACTATCCCTCCACGCAAATGTGGGTACACTTCCTCTGAATTACACCTTTCTCATCCTTCACACATTTCCGTCAGTAGTACATATACCTATAGCATGAACAGGTAGTAAGACGCGGTGCTAAACAAAAAAAAGGCCCACCTCTATCACGATAGTTACGCGTGAGGGGACAGATAGACTGAACGAGCGAGCGAGTAAAATAGAACACATTGGTTGTAATGAGAGGTGGCAAGACTGGAGCGAGCGACCCGAGCGACGCGCTTGAGCCGGAACAGTCTAGTTTACAGGCGCTAAGCAATATTATTGTATGTTGGTTCATTGAGTGCTAGGAAAACTTCTCGATTTGACATTCTATTTAACTTTTTTCTATTATTGATAGGCTTAACACACTTGCTACTAATGGCCTAATTTAATTGGTAAGACCATAAATAATATAATGTATATATGTAAACCCGATATGTTAAAATACTTCAATATTGTAATCAAAGTAGGCCTTTACAAATTTACCGTGGCTACAAACTATCTTCGCCACCAACCTCCACCACCTAAAAAAGGTGTATACACACTTACCCCATTTTACCGGTAAATCAGCGCCCTGTGTGGATCCTTCACGCACGTCAACACAGAACAGTGTTAATCGTTAAAGTTGGCGAGAAAACTAGAAATAAGACTCGGAATGCCATGTGATCCCGTTCGCTTATGCCTGAGTTGAGGACGTTACGCAGGCGCTAAAACTTGGGGAAACAAGCGCCAAGCGCTATCACGTGTGTCTCTCCCTAACCCCTCAAAGTCATCCTTTCCTTGTTGTGCGCAGGCGTCGATGCGAACGCCGTTTCTGATTAGCTAATGATGACTTCATTTGTCCTGGAATACTTCCCTACCATTTTCCCCACTGTACTAAATGAAATATAAGCTGGTACTCAGAACGGAACGATTACTCTTTGATGCAATTAGGATTTAGGAACTTACAACATGTAAGTGTGCATTATTTTGGAAAAAAATAAAATGATATAACTTTTTTTATTTGAAAACTGCGTAACTATTAAATTATTATTATTATTATTATAAGCACCGCGCCTTACTACCCGTTCGGGTTATACGCACTTATGCTAATGTGTAATGGTAGGGTGATTGCGAGATGAAATGAAGGACCTAAGTTTAACGTGGAATCCGATACCACGGTGGAGGCCTGGCATTCCCCACATTCACAAGATGTCTTGTCAGAGGTGAAGGAAGGGTTTGGTTATCAGATAAATTTATGTCGGGACCGAGGATTGAACCCCGGCCGCCAGCACAGAATTCTGACACCTTACCCCTAGACCACCAGGTCACCCCGAACTATTAAACTCAGGCTAAATTATGTAGGGATCAAATTTGATAATGCTTCGGCATATTTATGTATTAATGTTTTTACTAAATTTGATTTCCTTGATAATTAGATTTGTTTTGGATACGGGATGTTTAGGTCTTATGCCTTTTAATTCAGGTTCAGTTCTAATATACGCAAATTAAATTATTTAATTTAATCTTTGTGCGCTATCTTGCACTATATTTTGTTTGGCTATATTCTTACAGTTGTAGTGAGTCTAGATGAAACTAATATGGTTTCGTATCATATTTTCAATTTCTACGCGATTGGGAAATTTGGTAAATGATTTTAATATGTTCAAATTTTATTATAAACTAAGTAAATAAGTTAGAAAAATACTAAGGTTTTCGGTGTACAGACTACCCCCGCCTCACTGGCTGTTAGATAAGAATAATGACTTTGCTTGTAAATATTGTCGGGTGTACGGTAATGAGCAAAAATATACTTTTTACATGTAGCTATAAGTGTGGAGATATGATACGTATAAACTTTCTAACGAAATCATTTGAGGTATTTATAGGTATATTTTGAATGGCTTAGCCACGTTGTTTAGACGGTAGGGTGTATTTCAGCTTTCATTTCGTTTTGATTACTGTTCGCAATAATTAATTTTGTTTACTTTTGAATTGGACCTGTTAACTTATTATAAATGTTCTTTAATCTAGATAAATGCGTTTAGTACTCTGTAACTTTTTATTATTTTTTTACCTAAGTAAATTTATTCGCTTCTCGATAAATATGGTTGGATTATTTGCTATTACTCAGTGTCCGCAATCAATAAACGTAATATTGTTAACCTTTTGATAATTATCGCAGATAATAAAACGGCCTTTAGTCCAATGTACACTTCATGTCATTCATCAAGCAAACCCTTAACTCACTAAACGTGAATAGTTGAATACATTAGTTTATTGATAGTTAACACAGCTAGGTTCGGGTACTTGGGATTTGAATATTTGAGTGTGGATCAAACAAAGAAAGATCCCTGGAGATCTACTTTATCTATTCTTTGTCTTACAACTCTTTCTCTATATAGAAGGGTTGGCAGATAGGAATAACCATTAGCTTGGAGAGAGGATGGAAACACCACAACAATAAATCAGTTGTTTAAACCGCCCTCAGTTTCACTGCACCAAGATTCGAACCTTTACCTCCCAGTCAACAGCTATCGATTTAAACGCACCAATCCACCACTAGTGCGGCTAATCTGATTTTAAAACACTTCAGGACACTAAAAATATTTGCATTGTTACCGAATCGTCTCGCCACTAGCAACTTGACTCTTCCCCCCCCCCTCCCCCCCTCAACCTATAAGAGATGTACCAAGTGTATTTGACAGAGATATTTTCTCTAATGAACTAAGGTGACCTGGANGGTCTAGGGGTAAGGTGTCAGACTTCTGTGCTGGCGGCCGGGGTTCAATCCTCGGTCCCGGCAAAGATTTATCTGATTACCAAACCCTTCCTTCACCTCTGACAAGACATCTTGTGAATGTGAGGAGTGCCAGGCCTCCAACGTGGTTCGGATTCCACGTTAAACTGTAGGTCCTTCATTTCATCTCACAGTCACCCTATCATTACACATTAGCGTAAGTGCGTATAACCCGAACGGGTAGTAAGACGTGGTGCTAATAATAATAATAATAATAATAATAATAATAATAAATCTAATGAACTAGAATCAGTCTGCTAATTACGCGCTCGCTCGCCAGTTTAGCCACCCAGTCGCTCGTCAGTCTGGCCGAACCCTGAGAGTATGCGACCACCGATGCGGGTTTCACACTATTGACTCTCGCAATTATATAGCAAGGTCGTGAATTACAAGTATGATAGATTACACCACAGGCCAACCATTGGTTCACGTTGATATTAAATCAGCAATCACTTGAAGATCAACAGATCTGTCAGATGATGAAAATTAATTAATTCAGGTGACGCATTAGTGTCCATTTTCTATTCAAAATTGGTAACCGGGGGCTTTAAAAGAGCTAGATTCTAATCCATAAATGTTGACTCGTGGTCTAAATGTCGTTATTCTAGTCTAAATAGTCAGTTGTGGAAGCCGGGAGTTGAATCCCGATAATATGTAATTAAATATGTAGATCCCGGGAGGGTGGTGATACAAATAGAAAAACAAAAAGTTAGGTCCGTACTACAAATGTCCGGTATTGAAAGGTGAAAGCTCGAATCCCGGTCAGATACAATGGAGGTGCCCGACACCTTAGTTCAGTGGGTAGCGTGTCTGTATACTGAGATAAGAGTAGCAGGTTCGATTCCTGTCATAGCTGAAAAATGGTATAGTTGTTGTAATGTGGTTTTCCCCTTTCACAGTGATGAATTAACGACCGGTGACTGGATGTTGTCTCTGTTCAAGATTTAAGTTAGTTTGTAAGTCATGTGCTGATTTAATCAGTCAGTTCAGAGTGTGCACGTTAACTACCCAAAATAATTTTAAAAATTTAATACAATGGAGGTACTTTTAACCGTGGCGTTTCCATCTCTCTGCACAATAGTTAGTGTGCATTTTGTTCTAAGCTGCTTTTTTATACCTACCCATTAGGCCTATTAAGTATATTTTAGTACGAACACTCCGTTTACGTTTAAACCTTATCCCTATCTTATAAACAATGCCATAGTGGAATACTGAAAGGTAAGCTTACCTCCTTACAGGGTAGACGAACAATCCGTACAACACGTTAACGTTTCAACAAAGGTCAAATTGATATATATTATTGAAGGTTATTTGACGAACAATTTATGAAAAGACTGATCATACTAGCTTACAAACCAGCTTTATTTTAGAACATGTTCTAAATTGCCCACAGACACAGCACCCAGTTCACCCATCCGTACATTCGTCTCTGTGAAAAGGCCGACCTTAATTTCATAAATGATAGGTTTTTTAAAAATTTTAAACCGGGCAATAAACCCGGGAACTTAAGTTCAGTAAGGAAACGTGCTAGTAGCTGAGCTAAGGGTGTTGGACAAGTTAAGTTTTTAAACTCTTAAGTCTTAACCAATAATTGTGAAGTAATGACGGTTCTATAAAACTCGATGTCGCGTGTTGTTGAAAAGTAAATATGGAAAATTAGGTTATGTCTCAGTCGTTACTTTTGTTTATCTTTTGTATTTGGTGGCATTTAATGAAAAGGTAGAGAAGAAAAGGGAGAAACTGTGTTTGCATAAAAGTATAACTAAATTTATAAATGAGAAGTGAAATGTGTTTGAGTATAAAGTTCTGTCAAACCGCCATTTTAGCCTTTCATTTTATAGATTGTCTTCAATTATTTACAGAACACTTCGCTTTGGATTTAAAGTTGATCTATTTCCTACTAACTATTTATTTCTCCTTGATTATCAAGTTAAACATAAAACTTTTATTTTGCAGCGGAATTCGGCTTATACACTTAATATGTACTAATTACGCTAATGGTTTTAGGGATCATGAAGGTTATATTCAGATCTAAGTGTACCAGCATTTGCATAGAGAGAGTGGAGAAACTATTGAGTAAAAACCACTCTCAGTACACCCAACCGGGATCGGACCACGGTCTCCCCGTAATCGATAGTTTAGACTATTGGGAGAGTGAAGCATTAGACCATGCGGCCACCGAACATAAGCGGGTGAAATTATCCTTGAATATGTCAAAGTGAAATATTGTTAGTACAAAACTCGCCTAGGTGGCGTAGTTAGCTAACGCGCTAGTTTTGTGTTGGGATGGACTGCCGACGACATATAGATCGCACTCGGGAGAATTGGGGGGGATTTTTCCTAAATGGTTTTCCACTCTCCCTCCACGCAAATTCGGGTTCACTTGATCTAAATTCAACTTTAACAATTTCTAACCCATTAGCGTAATTATTAATTAAGCGTATAACCCAAACGGGTAGTAAGACGTGGTGCTAAGTATTATTATTATTTTTACAAACTCATTTTAAACCTCGCTGTTATAAAAATTTTTTCATGAGTAAAATAACGCCGTAGGTACTCACCGCTGTCAGCGTAGGTCTCTGAGCCGTAGCCGTCCTGCAGCCCGTTGGCCCACGTACCCTCGTACCGCGCGTTGGAAGAGGACGACTGCCGCACGCCGTAGCGCCCCTTGAAACCTTGCGTCCACTCGCCCCGGTACAACCACCGCCCTCGGCTCTCCATCCCGAGACCGTGCCTCTTGCCATTCTGCCACTGGCCCTCGTACGCGCTGCCACTGTAAGCAAAGAGAAACAAATAGACATTAGTGGAGGTAGCTCCCCTTGAAACCTTGCTTCGCCCTGTTCTGGTATAACATCCCTGTCGCATCTTGCACGTATAAAACCACCACTAAAAATGAACATAGACAATTAACATTAGAGGAGGCAGCGCCCCTTGAAACCTTGCTTCACCCTGCTCTGGTATAACGTCCCTGTCGCATCTTGCACGTAGAATACCACCATTAGAAACTAACATAGACAATTAACATTAGAGGAGGCAGCGCCCCTTGAAACATTGCTTCGCCCTGCTCTGGTATAACGTCCCTGTCTCATCTTGCACGTAGAATTACCACCACTAGAAACGAACATAGACAATTAACATTAGAGGAGGCAGCGCCCCTTGAAACCTTGCTTCGCCCTGCTCTGGTATAACATCCCTGTCGCATCTTGCACGTAGAATACCACTACTAGAAACGAACATAGACAATTAACATTAGAGGAGGCAGCTCCCCTTGAAACCTTGCTTCGCCCTGCTCTGGTATAACATCCCTGTTCGCATCTTGCACGTAGAATGCCACCACTAGAAACGAACATAGACAATTAACATTAGAGGGGGCAGCGCCCCTTGAAACCTTGCTTCACCCTGCTCTGGTATAACATCCCTGTCGCATATTGGACTAATGCTTCCACTATGCCTAAATAACAAGCTTACCTAGTATGGTTTGAATCACGGTCGGGTGTATTGAGGTTGTTCTTTCTCAATTGTCCATTACTTTCTATATACATAAATGCTGATATATTTCCTGTACGCATTAATTATTCGTCTCTATCCCCCCCCCCCCCC